>JAQFYE010002509.1:0-17790 GCA_034694305.1 Protaphorura glebata
GAAACAGGTCATTGCCCTCGCTAATGACAAACAATAAACAAACCCCAGCCGCCTATTATTTTGGAATGAACAGTAGTTACACTTTTGTCTTGTAATATTCCACTGACGACTGCAGATTCAAATGAAATCTATAAACAGTTCAAAAAGTGACGACCTTTACACATTGTAAATTGTTGCACCGGTTTGTTCGGATTAAATTTTAAAAATTCACTCACCTCAATTGAAAATGACCAATGGCACTTGGTAACATCGGATTCTTTCGTTATTCCTTGTTGTGGTCGGAATCAATAACTTTTGTCTTATTTTTCTTCGCCGTAGTAAAACTAATCAGTGGCACTGAATAAATTCAACACAAATTTTGGGAGACAGAAACTGAGACTTCTTTCTTTCTGAGGATAATAAACTGCCCCGCGCGTGACTACCGTAAGCCATTAAATGACTGATGCAATATAGCGCGAAGCATTATTGGAGCATTAAATTGAAACCTGATTAGCTCATTATGGTAGCATCAGTGTACTTGGTGAAATAGTGGGGCTTATTTGGAAACTCGATACATTAAGCGGCCATAAAACCTGAACGTGAGTTGGAGCATTAATGTGGCATTATCAAAGTTAACGCACAAACTGGGGATTCTAAGACAGCTAGAGCATAATCGTAGCATTATGGCGTGCAGGCGCATGGAACATTGTTGTACCATAAGACAAAGTAAAGATGATTTTCATTGTCGGAGCATTAGATCCCAGATTTCACTTAACGAAAAGCATAAATGTAGCATTGTTGCGAAAACAAGTGCCCTGACGACGCTACGTCAATGCTCTTCTGTTTACAGTGTAGTCTTTGCAAAGGTCAGTATTTTACTTCCCGGCAAATACTTTATCGTGGTAAAATGTTGACGTTTAATATACCACTATCCATCCGTGTTTGTCTCACGGGAGAACAGAAGCCAGTCACTATATCGAATGGTTGGGTGGGCGGAAGTAATGATAAATTACGAGAGTAGCAAATTTAGTAAAATTCCAAGTGCGGAACATGAGTCAACTAATTTTTGATTAGAAACTGTAGAATCATCAGAACCACAGAAGAAAATGTCAAAACAAGTCGTGAAGTAAATTCTAATGAATCTGACCGGGATTGACACGCAATTAGTGTTTTGACTCCACAAAAATTGACACTTTCATACGACATTATTTATTTATTTTATAGCAAAAAATCAGCACATTTACATTATGAAGCATAGAAACAAATAAAAGTAATGTATAGTGAGGAAGTGGGTTCTGGTTATGGTTTGGCTAGTTTGGTTGATGGATGACGCAATTAGGAGTTATATGTGGGATATCAAACTATCGAGTTGAATGTACTATCTGTTTGCATATGTTCGAATTTTTCACTGTAAATTGTATTGATCTGGATTCGTACTTCATATTGGGAGTCAATTGACGAGGTACATAATTCGTCATATGAATAGAATTAATAAATCATGTGCTCTACTCACTAAAAAGTGAATGAATAGTAAGAACTACTGACAACTACAGCTCTGCTGTGTATAGTTCATGTGAATATTTTATCAACCACCCTTAAACTTGAAAGTTTAGTTAAGACTCTTAACTTTATTATATGAATAAAATGTTTGAACTCAATAGAAATAACATCATAGGTATATTTTATTTCGTGTTTGTATTCAGCAATTTTTAGTCTTAATTTTTTACATTCTCTAATCACAAAGTCAGACACTTCATAAATTCATTAAGAGTTTTCAATACGGTAAAGGATGTCTGGCTAATAAGTACGATAGACTACAAAATTGTGTACTAAAGTAATATAAAAATGAATTCCGTCATTCCTTCAATACTTTATTTTCCAGGCGGACAGGTAAACCTGGAAGAGGTGCACCAACATTGGAAGACGAACAAATTGCACTTGCCGGAACAACACGACGTTGCTGACGTACGAGGCTGATTCGGGCCAATACATGAAGTTTGACTCTCCAAACTGGCGATATAAACGATCAGCAGCAGGAGTCCAACCATCAAAAGGCCTATTTAAAAAGATATCATTTATTCTAAATCAAATCCACTTAATATCTTGCTGATATGTACAGGAGACATTACCCTTGGGTGATTTGTCTGGGACATAATTATGATGTCCGAGGATTTATTCATACTCAGAGCATACACGCACCCCCCCTTAATTCTCCGCAAAATGTATATCTCACTTTCGGAGACTTTCGCGTTAAGTTGTAAAAGGGGGAATGTCGTGTATAACCACGCAAGATATTTTAACTCACCGTTCGTTATTTTTCTCATCGACACAGCAGCAGTTCCCATCTTCAGATGATAGAGTAATAAATCCAAATTTTATTTGAGCACGAGAAGGAACTCTGCTAGAAAACTATCCAATAAAATTTAGGGAATTAACTGCTTCTTGAAATAATTGAAAGGGTCGTATTGATGAAGAACTTGTCGGAATATCTAGGCTATTATGCAGCGGCTCCGATCGGATTGAGTGCACTTCATACCTCACCAAATTTGTGGCAGTCAATAAATCGTTCAATTCAACTATTACCAGTAAAGGATGACCTGTTGTGAACTTATACAATTTTTTGAACTAAATAAGTTCTTATTCGGTCAATGCGACGTAAATCCTTAGTAGCGGCTGTGGATCTAGGCCGAAGGTTTACACAATCCAACATTGATAATTACCGTATCTCGAAGTAAAATAGTAGTAGGGCTCTTATAATTATATGTTATTGCTATTTGCATTTCTCCAGAACTCATGCTTCATGTACTTCTACGCTTTTATAAAGCGGATGCGGTACTTGGCTGCAAATGTTCTTGCATTTGAGTACAGAAATTGCGTATTGACAAATCGCAATCGTTTGTTTAGAGTCGATTACATTTTACTGTAAAACCTGGCTCATGCTAGTTTGATGACGGAATTTAACATTTTTCAATGAAATGAATTCAAACATCAGAGTTGAGTCATCACCCGTGTAATAAAATGCCATAATTTCAAACTTCCGTCTATCAGGTATTATTGTGTTTAGGGTGTCATTGGATGAAACGACAATATAACAACTGCTCCTTTTAGTTTAGAAAATTTGAGAGTCTGGACATGTAATATCCTTCAAGATCCCACCTGTCAGTACCAATATTTTCGTGTAATAATTTCTTGAAAATTACTCTGCATCTGGATTCTAGAACCTGCAATAATTTTGACTCAGTTCTCCTAATTATCGTATATAATGCAATTTCAAACAGAAATTCCTTCATTATTTATGATATTTCAATAATTTAGATGATCCTGATTTCAAACTCTCGTATGAGCAATTAAATATTATGCGCATTACCCTTGCAAAAGAAATTCGATTGTCATAAACTCGTAAAACGTTTTACTAATGAGACACCAACTGTAATGAGTCACATGCTCATGTGATTACTCATCGTTATTAGGAATCAAGTCGACTAATTTCAAAAATAATTTTACGACGAATTTTGTCACGTCGCTGCAGAAAATAAAAATTATTTCACTTTCTATTGTTTACAACGGTGTTAAATGACGCAGTCAAGGTTTTAGTTTCGAGAGAAAATTATAAAGCCATTTACGAGAAGGTCGTAGGATGTTGATTTTATTCACAGTTACACGTTACACCACCTTCACCACTTCATGGTAATAAATAGAGCCAACAATAATAAATTCATATTTTCAAACTAAAGATACACACATCAAAAGTTCATGGCTGTCTGAAATAAAAGTATTCTTGAACAGGCTAGCAGTTCCTGATATTTTTCCATACAAATCGGTAAGCCATCACAAATATTAGAGAAGTTACGTGCACGAGTAAACTAGTTTGATAATAATTAATCTGCCACAGACATATTGGTTTTGTTAATTTGGTGAAATACGATATGGCGATTTCTTCTGCCTAATTCCCATATTGCGTAGGTTGTTCCACGCAGGTTGCGCCAAACTTAAGCACAAGAAATGTCTCGACGTACGGAATCTAACAAAGGGCATATTTTATTAACCATTTCATAATTTTTGTTTGAACTTTGTCTAGGTGTAATCACAATCGTATAAAAACTTGAGAGACGAAGCTATTTTCCAAGTATTCCAAGGAAATATGTCTTGGATTTCGTCAAAAATGGCAAATCGTCTAGAAGTTTCAACTCTATTTCTGTCAGTGCTGCTGTCCTTTCAAAGTAAGAGAAAAAAGTCTTAAGTATAACAAATTATTATGACAGTTTTCAACTTCAAGCCATTCTGAATATTCTGCAGTATTTAGAGATTTTCATGTTTATTTTAGATGGTGGTTATGCAGCCAAAGGTTCAGGTCTTAGCAATTCTACCACCTTTAATATTTGCACAAATAAGCCAGAACAAGTGCAAAATCACAGAAACTGGGGAAAAGAAAAGGATCACGTGGCTGCCCGTTTGGTTGTGGACTTCGAAGAAAAATACGCAAAAATTTTACAAGGAACAGAATTTTCAGTCAATGTTAAGGAATCAACGAATGGACTAATTTGGACGGTCATAGATGCATACAATTATCATCACAACCTTGTACTTCGACCCGACGACATTTGGATAGCAATTATCACACAATTTTCATTCTACGTAAATGCAAACTCGGAAGAATTCCGTGGAAAATTTGTAAATTTTCAAGGGAAGAAAGAATTGACAGTTCAAATGGTGGGGTCCATGGACACTGCTCCTTACGATACTTTCGTCGAGGTAATGACAAAGCAGATACATAAAAATTTGGTCGATGACAAAATCAAGGATTGGGTCATTCCAGATTTCACTACGACCACGAAGGATGACAAAGTTACATGTGGTGTCATTTTAATGGCAGCAATGAAGAAGTACTTTGATTATAAGATGGAATTGTTGTGCGGAATTCCGTCTGTGACTCTTGAAGGAACGGTTGACGACTGGAAGAAAATAAAGGAGAAACTTAGAAAGCTTGGCACTTACAAACTCTCAAAATGGGTTGAAATGTTGGAACCAATTATCGAAAAATTTATTCAAGCCAAGGAAGGAAAACCGGATCAAGAGTTTTGGGGAAGAATTTGCAATTTTGAGGCAGGTGGATCTGGTCCAAGTTATATTAGCGGATGGATTGCGGCTTTCTCAGTTTTTAATGCCAAAGGGGAATGGCAAGGGAAACCAGCCAAAGGCTCCTCTTGGCCTCGAGTTGATACAAACGACATAGCCTCTGGGATTGTCGAGGTCAATGTCACGATTCTGGATAATGGCTCGGAACATAAAGCGGTCATGTACGCTGGACACATGGGAAGTGAAGTTCTCGCAGACGGTTTCACCTTGCAACCAAAATCTGGATGGGCAATTGCCTTAAATAAACCACACCAATAAAGAGTTTCGACTTGTTATGAATTAGCTAACCCGAAATTAATAAAAATAATTATATTATTTCGTCAATTTTATATTCGTCGTCTGATACAATTTAGCAGGTTTAGCAATGTTTTCTTAAGAGAATAGGCTACCGGGCTTACATTTGGCCTGTAGAAGGTCACCAGTGACCTCACGGTGTCTGCCAGGACCAGTTCACTACGATTTGAAACCCCTTTGTTATCAGATAATTACCTCAAATTAAACGAGTCAAACATATTTTATTGTTTGAGCATCGATTGATTAGCCATAAAATTCAAGGCTTCTGAGCACTTCATCATTCGCTAAAAGTCTCACGGTGATATTTCGCACCGTCTTCTTCCATTGTTTAACGCTGCTCGTTCTTATTTAATTTGGAATTCATCAATATCGACAGTGGTAAACCGCACTGAAGGCTGTGGAAGAATGACACTCTGAGACGTTCATTGGCCCATAAAAGAACGAAATTCCTAATTTTGTGCAAAATTGACTTCTTTTACGTTGCCCTTCATCTTAAAGTTTGAGGAATTTTTCTTACATATAGAAAGTCCCATGCGCCCGAATGCCTACGCGTTCGGAACGAAAGTGAAACTAGGACTCGCTTTCTTCACACGTGAGAGAAAATATTGGGTGTATTACCCTAAATATCTTTAAAATATCTCTCTTGAAGATCTCCTATAGTACATCAACATGGTTTGGCTATACTAAATTTTGGCATTTAATATTTGACAGAGTGTGTTTCACGGTATCATTTTGGATAAATTTTGTCCAAAACTTTCGACTTCATATCGTAGATCTAATTTGTAAAAAGAAAAAAAGTATGTAAAAATGGAAATCGAAGGCTAATATCAAATTCATAAAGTTTGCTCAAAAAAGTTTGACTTTCAACCTTGTACGAAATAGTAAACAATACATTTACAGCCTTAGCAATTTCTATTTGAAATAGTGGTTCCTTTTAAAATTTCGTGAAAGCGCTAAAACATAAAACTTAGAATGAAGTTTCAGTCTCACTGGCAGCTTCGGATAGTACGGATACGGAACATCAACTCTTGGTACATACTCGGATTCAAAACTTCATCCACAAGACCGACAGGCACAAGAGACTGAAACAATTAAACTTTTATGGTTTGTACTATGATGAGCGCAGAAATAAGTATAAGCAAATGGACATCTAAGCCGCGTTGAATTTAGATAGATATCGAAATGAACAAATCAAATCACGTTACTAAAGGTCTAGTATTGTCAGGTACTGAAGGTCTGAAATAATATCAACTATAATTATTATAGTTGATGTCATCCTGTCGCCACACTTGAAAAATATTGTGTTGACCAGTTGACTACGTTCCTGGCGTGGAGACGAATCGTTATATCGTTTGTTCTCGTTATTGTCATTTTTTATCGACAAAGAAGGAGTCTATGATGGATACAAATCACTAAATCAGAAGCAAAATCAATGAACATCGATTTTGCGAAACGATATCTCAAAATTCTACAATTATTAACAGATCTGATGTAGTAATTTGTTTGGTCAAAAAATTATTTCGGGTGTCAATTTGTCCGTCAAAAAAATAAATTTTCAAGAGGTGCAGCTTCCATTTCCGGGAAATTTTTCTGTTCTTTGCAGAGAGACACACGATGATGGGATGTTTGATCATCATTACAGCAGAATGCATAATGACAGTGAGTGAATTTTTCTTCAGCGTCTTAACAATGACATTGTTGGAAGTTAAATTCAGTAACTTTAACCTTAACCTTACCTGACCTGCACCTTAAGAATATGGTTTCGTGTATTCTGAACGGAAATCAGATAAAAATGAATTAAACAAAAAAGTATAGCCAGCCGCCTTTGTTTCGTATTCTTCTCACGTATTTCTTCGCATGTTTCTGTCTTGCAAATATCTGTGCATAAAATACGAGTCAAGTGCAAGTGTTGTATAATTCTACGGCACTTAAACTTAAATTGTTTACGTGCTGAAGTGCGATGTTGCTTGACTGACTGACAAAGTGCTCCGGGTGTAAGATCATGCTGGGCAATCTTTCTTGACAGTACATAGCAGTCAACAAAAAAAATCCAAAATCCCTGACTTTGACCTCAGAGAACGCGAAAATGTTATGCATAATGAACTGCAAAACATTGAACCTGGTCTCAATTATAATACATATAAAGACAGTGGTAAGTTCACGTAATCTATACTAGTACACAAAACCGGTCCTACCTTGCAAATCACACCGTAACCGGGAAGACAATTGGCTCTCTAAAAACAAAAGCACTGGAATATTTTTACCAGTCAGTATTGAATAGTCTGGGAGACTACAAATAGAAAATTTTGAATAATTTCTGCAAAAAAATGTGGTTTCTGTCAAGAGCATTGCGAGCTGTTTACGGCGAACCGGCTCCGGCATGGTTTGTGACAATTTTGTACTCAATCGTCGCATCAATGACAACTTTTCTAGCCATTTGGGAAAATGGGGATAGAGTCGCTGATCATTTTAGGGCAGCAGTCACGGTTTCAAAAGGATTCGAGGAATACGATTTTATAATTGGTGAGTACTGAGCACTGTGGTGACTTTTATTGAAAAATTAGCATTACTTAATTTAACCGATGAATTCTGAAACCATGAATTTTGACCATCAAGTGGGTGCTGGTTCTGCTGGAGCAGTTGTGGCACACAGGCTGTCAGAAAATCCAGACTGGAGAATTCTACTAATTGAAGCGGGTGGTGAACCCCATCCGCTCCAGTCGATTCCACTTTTTGCATTCACAATTTTAAATTATCCAGAAGTAGATTGGATGCATAAAACGGTGCCACAAAAGAAAGCATGTTTTGGGTTGAAAAATAATGTAAGTCTAAAATGAGATAGAAGAATCCTGCCTTTTTTGCGGGCTCCGCTAAAATTGTGTACAAAGCTGTGGTTGACCTCATGTGCCAAAAATTTTATGTCAATGGCCAGCAAGTACTCTCTACTGAGATCGTACCTGGAACCACGTCCCAAGTCGCCCCCAAGATTTCTGTCCGTGCTAGCATTTACAATTTTTCGGACAAATTATATCTGGAATGTAAGACATATCGAAATATTTGTGACAGCATTGCCAAAAATAAAAAATCGATCAATTAAGCCGCGTACTGCTGGTCCCACAAAATTTTCAGTGAGGTCAACACGCAACACGTCGATGTGCAAAACTGCGGCGGATTCACACAGTACAGTCGCAGAAAATTCCGCGGAGTTTTATTATAACTCATCGTATTGAATTTATTTAGCAATCCGGCTGGTCTCAAGGGAAAGCTTTAGGCGGAACTGGTAATATCAATTTCATGTTACATTTCCGTGGAAGCCCCCAAGATTTTAATAACTGGGCTAATCTGACCGGTGATCCGAGTTGGAACTACGAGAACGTTTTGCACTATTTCAAGAAAAGTGAGGATTATAGTGGGGATTGGAATGTTGGTAAGTTCAAATTAAATTCAAGCCACTCTTTGATAGTATTTGCGAATTTAGAAACTAAAAATTTTTTTTTTCTTTAAATAGAAGAGACTCACGGGATCGGTGGTCCAATGCATGTAATGCAACCAGATTACATCGGTCTAGGCAAGTCATTCGTTGAAGCCGGCCAAGATATGGGTTACAACAACACTGACCTGAACGGATATTATACCGAAGGTAATTAATTACAATTTAATCTGTAAGCAGCTCTGAATCTGAATCAAAACTGTACTTGTTGATTAATTAAAACAGGTTTTGATACTTGCTATTACGGCATAAGGAATGGCAGACGTCAAGCAACTTATAAATCATATATTCAACCCGCCCGAAGGAGACCAAATCTAACCATTTACAAATATGCTCATGTCAATAAGGTACAAAGAAATAATATTAACTCAAGAATTTACGAATCTTTCAAACACTGCACTAGTTTAAATATTTAACTGAAAACTCAACAGATTCTAATCAAAGATGAATCAAAAGAAGCTTATGGAGTCCAGTATGACAGACATGGAGAAAGAAGATACGCTTTTGCAAAGAAAGAAGTAATTTTATCTGCTGGTGTTGTCCAATCTGCAAAATTACTTATGTTGTCTGGAATTGGACCAGCTGAAGATCTGAAGAAATTAGGAGTGAGTTTCTAAAACTTTCGTAATCTTTGATAACAGGGAAAATATTGGTGTTGATGTTAACCAATTAATCTCACAGATTACGCCAATTGTCGACTTACCAGTAGGGAAAAACTTGCAAGATCATATTACAACATACCTTGGGCCGTTCGAAATGGGAGACAATGATTTATTGACAAGCAATTTGGACCGAGATGTCACCGCGCAATCCTTTGTTGAATACAGTACAAGAGGAAAAGGAATTCTAACCAGGTAAAAATTGTGATTTGGATTGAAATAGTGTAATAGGTTTTAATTTGCGTCTTCCGTGCTTTAGTTCCGGTGTACACGCTAGCGGAATATTTGCATCTTCTTTTGCAAAGGCCAGAGGTGAAGCAGATTGGCCAGATACTCAATTACTCCTTGTCGGGGTGTCTCCCCACCGAGGATTTGGTAAACATTTGTCCCACGCTTTCCATCTCAAAGAAAAGGAATTCGTGGATTATTATAAGCCCGGAGTCGGAAAGAACTCATTTATTCAGATTGTTTCACTCGGACGGCCAAGAGGTCGCGGAGAAATGACATTGGCCAAAAACGACCCTTACGCAGAACCAATCATTGACCCTAAGTACCTCGAGGTTGACGAAGATCTTCAAATTTTACTAGAAGGTTAGTGACAAAAATAATGATTGGGAAATTTCAAAAGGCTTAACGGAGTTTACAGAATTTAATCTCTGTATACATTAGGTACGAAGAAAGCAATCTATCTTGCCGAAAATACGACCACCTTCAAGAAGCACAATACAAAATTCACGAGCACAGTTTTACCAGGGTGCGAAAATGTGGAGTTCAGAAGTGATGCTTACTGGGAATGCTACATTCGTACATATTCGGTGACTTTCCATCATATTGTTGGAACCAATTCAATGGGAAAAAGTACTTCTTCAAATTCCGTAGTTGACCCACAACTAAAGGTCATTGGGATGAAGCGACTTCGTGTCATTGATGCCTCAATCATGCCAGTGGTAAGAAGTGCAATTTACATTATCATTTGAAGCACTGTGTAATTTCCAATATCTAATTACAGGTACCTGTGTCCAATACTCAAGCACCCACAATTATGATTGGAGAAAAGGGAGCTGACATGATAAAGCAAACCTGGAATCCACAACCGATCTCTGAAACAACCGAAAATAGCACTACAGCTAATCCGACCTCTGAAACAGTAACAAGCAGTAACGTTACAACTGCTCCGATTATAGTCCCAGTGTACGACAGTATTGATCAGTCAGACTTGAATTTACAATTTGTTCCTTAACTTATTCACAGAAAAAAGAATTATGTTTGGTTTATTTGTGGTAACATGTGTGGGAAACGATTTTTAAAATAAAGTCCTACAATAATTTAAGAATACAATTCACGAATTCGCAAGCAATCACCCATTTCAATCCGAAATTTAACTACAAGTAAATTGGAATTGGAAGATAAGAATAAAACATCCCGACAAGTTGGCTGCCGTCGCTTCAAAATATAATGCAATCAAATACACGGACAATACTACACAGATGTAGTTGAGAAAATAAAGCAAGTATAATGGAATGGATGTTAAAGAATGGTTAAGTGAGTTGGAAAAATCACATTGGAAGAGACGGTTCTCAATTCATTTTACCTTTATAGGGAATATTACTTTCTAAAACTAACGAAGAAACTATGACGCTTTTACTGGAGTGGGATTGCAATTAGTGGTGCGAGGAATATCGTACGTCGAATTCTGATTCCAGACACCTTTAATCGGTATCGATTGAAATGACACTTAAAGAGTGAACGAAATGATGTTTTGATTCCACTTATTTACTCAACTATTCATTTTAATTCCGATATAAGTTGGAAATATCTGATTGTAAGTAACAAGATAGGAAGTAGCTATAATAATACAATTATCAAGTTCCTAAGTACATAATTTTAACTACTGTCCTCTAATGGCAAAAAAGTTTAAAGAAAACTAAAATTAGTAGATATGGAGAATTAATTCTAAAAAAAATGTTTTTCAAGAATCTTACCCCCGAACCTCGTACTTAACTTTATCCCTGCAACAACTTCAAAGCCAACTCTTCCATTAATGCACTATCCAAATTTTTGTTCTTAGTTTCCGAACTACGCTTTGTTTTCTTTTTCGACGGTTTCGAATTCATTTTAATGTCAATGTCTGTAGAAATGTCAAACTTCCTTTTCACTGATCTCTTAGCTTTCAAATTCTTAGCCATAACTCTTTCTTTATCAAAACTTTCTGACTCAGACAGATCTTCGTCACCATCGCTTCTCCCCTCATCTTCGTCACCATCGCTTTTCCTTTCATCTTCGTCACCGTCGCTTTTACCTTCATAAATTTTATCAGGGTCAGGTAACCAATCCAAGTTAGGTTCGTAATCTGATTCTTCCTCTTCGCTGTCTTGTTCACGCTTATTGGGTTTGCCAATTTTCACAATCGTCCCTTTCGACGGGTTTTGTTCGTCTGCGTCTTCGTCACGGTCTTGGTTCTTTCTTGAATTTTTCCTCTCTGATTTTGCCTTCAAACGCTCTTCCCTGTAATAAAATGTTTTATTGCTTCATTGTGCATTTTGAAACACTGAGAAATACCAATAGACTAAAGAGCCACAATTAGTAATTCTCGTCCTTTTTCAGGATAAAAAAAACATGCACCAACTTTAATGACTTTTATTATTATTTGTCATCAATCTTATTAGCTCATAACTCCTCAGATTGCATTAAGGAAACAAGGGTAAATGTCGGAAAATACCCTGATTATGACCAGGATGGTTCAATTGACTTCTCATTAATTATTACACACATTTGTATGGATTTGCGGTAACGTGTTGTGGATGTAATCTGCGCAGCAATGGAATACTCAATGGAATCTATCCTTGTCTATATTTAATGAGAGTCCCAAGCGAAATTAATTCTCAATTTGGTTATTATACTGAACTGAATGGGCTATGGAACATTATGACTTTAATAAAGAATTCTCTGACTCTCTGACTCTGACTCTGAAAGGACATCTAAAAATCTGAAAAATTAAGTCTTATCTAGACTGCACTTTTCGTGTTTTTAGAACCAAGCAGTGTACCACGCGGAATCAGGAACATTATGAAATAAGGAACAAAATAGAATATAAAGTATAGTTTTTGGCAATTTGGGCTTTTAAATCAATGTTTCAAAGAAAGTGGCAACATATCAGCTGATTTAAGATTTAACTACGTAACAACTTCGACAGGTCATAACTCGGTCGTTCGTATTCCCAAGTTACCAACTCTTTTAATCTGACTTAGCTGGTAAGAGTAAATCAAACAAAATATTACCTGTGTCTTGCCCTAATTCTCTCTCGGAATAACTCCTTGTCATATCTATCTTCCAAACGAAGAATTTGCTTCGCTTTCTCAATGTCTATTCCGGAAACATCCTCGTTCTCATAATCCTTAGCAAAATCAGACTGTTTCTCCTTCCTAATGTCCGTGACGGCATCTCCTTCTTCGTCGAAATTAAATTTTTTGTTAACTTGAATTTTCTTTTTTATTAATTTCTTGGCTATGTTTGCTTTGGTCTTTTGTTTCTTCGATTTCTGTGACTTATTCTCTGGAAGCTGACCAAGTTCATCTTCATCTGAGCCACTGAAATTAAGATTAGCCGGTTTCTTGGACAGAAATAAATCATCCAAGCCCTCACTGTCTTCATCTAAAAGTAAAAAAAATCAATAGGATTACCATCTCTAGCATATAAAATCATTAAACTCCTACCACCTCCAAACTACCAGACTCAAATGTCTTTTATAATCGTAAATTAAAACCCTTAATGGCTCTAAAACAAGTCGGAAAAGTTCACCCATATTCGCTTAAATTTATATATATTATTTATATTAATATTAATATATTTATATTAATTAATGTTAATACGTTTGAGAAATCACGCCATCACGGTCTGAATCAAGGTCTGTTCTGAGGAAGTACTTTGATCTGAGAAAGTCCGTTCAAGAATTGTGACTCGTCTTAAAAGGGTTTAAATAAGAACAAATGAATCACAACTCACAATAATGTTTAGATTATTATCCCTAATATCAGTTGAAATTCTGATTTAATAATATTCATGTTCATATTTTTCCCTGACTAACACAGGGTTCCAATTTAAACGACTTGCGGTGGGAACTTACCCCCTACCATACAATATTCTTGATTCAAATCAAGTGTGCTAAAATTTATTGAAATTCGGTAAAAGTGAACCATGCGTACAGTTAAAGCATCAGAATGTTTACTATCTGTGTTGGACACATTCTTCCTTACTGTCGGTAACAAAGGTTTAAAACGTTCAGTCCTCTTAATGTTAAACTACGCAAACTGTCCAATTTCCTTGTTAAACTACACGAGTGCCTCATGTCCCCTTTGTGGATTGTTTAAATGGAGAACTAACAAACCTTCAACTTGAAAATTGTACGTTGATTTTAATTTCGACATATTCGGTTCCGGTTTAGGGTGTTCCGATTCCGATTCTTCGTCTTCTTCAATTTTAATTTTAATTTCTACTGACTCCTGATCACCTTTCGCTGCCTTCTCTTTCAATTTCTTCTGAAGAAAACGTACGCGAGGTGCTACCGCTAATCCCAACGACCTGAAATAATAACGGAGAAATAAACTTTAAATTATCAATTATCAAAAATAACTAAGTACATTTACATTTTCTATCCAATACTTGCTGACTAATCATACGATAATCATACGATTTTTTGAACACGTATAATCGGTCTGACAGTTAAATAAATCAAATCAAATCAAACTAAATTGAAGTCGTTGACAAAAGTGTTTCGCGAGTTATACTATACCTTGCAAAGCTTGGCAAATCTAACTGTTCAACATCAAACACGTCCTTGTTCTTCATGAGAAAAACGGATTTGAGATACGCTTTGAAAGCACGCTGCGCGCACTCCTTAAGATTGATATCACGAGCGAGAAGAGACTCGAATTTTCTTTGTGCTGTCATTAATTTTTTGGGGTTTACTTCAATTCTTTCAATAGGTATTTTCTTATGACTGAGTTCAGCTAGCGTTGCTTTCTCTTCGGAAGGTAGTAGAACTAATAAAGCCTCTCCGTTCTTATTATATCTAGCAGTTCGTCCAACTCTGTGAATATACGTTGTCGCATCTTCAGGACAATCGAGTTGAATAACCCAGTCCACCTCTGGAAAATCTGAAATATCATTCAGAAGCAAAGAAATTAATTTTCGCCTGAACATTAGAAATGTATGCCGACACCAATTACTGTCAAAGAGAACATCGATGAACGGTACTAACAAAAACGTACCAAGGCCCCTTGCGGCTATATCCGTTGCAAATAAAACGACCGTTTGTTTTTTGCAAAAATCCTCGTACACTTGCATTCTCTTGAGCTGATGAAGTGAGCCATAGAGTGCAAGAAGACTCATGCCTGGTCTCAGTCGACAGAATAACAAATGAATGAATCGAACCTGAAAAATTTGTAATGAGATATTGAAATATCGAAGATTAATTAAAATCACAATAAGATTTGCCATACCTGTTTGCAGCTGGACATAAATACTAAAATCTTGGATCTCTTGTGATGTTTTAAGAATGACCACAGCACCTCCAGTTTTGAGTCTAATGGACACACCATGTAACTCTGTTGAAGTGTCTCAGGTGTGCTAAATAAGGAATTTTCGTGGACTGAAACATACACTGGCGATTTGAGGCTAAGTCTTGCCAGATCCTTCACAGATCTGAAAATAAAAAATTAAATAACTTTAGTCGTTTAAATTTTAACTAATTAACTGTGTTTTGGCCATGAATGAGAACAACTGACTTCGTTTGGGTTGCAGAGAACAATAGCGTCTGACGATCTTTTGGCAAATTTGCAATAATTGCATTCATAGATTCTTCGAAGCCCATATCCAAACATCGGTCTGCTTCGTCAAGGACGAGAATCTAAAGCAAAATAGTATTTTCATTCTCATTGGACTGTTACAGAAGTTAGTCATTAGACTACTAGAACATTTCTAACACGGATTTAGGTGGAACAAATAAATAATAATCAATGTTCACGACCTATTACTGTTTACTGACGATTAGTTTATAGTTAAATTTAGATTACCTGCAAGTTCAGGCACTCAAAGTTAGCATTTTCGTCCATATGCTGGAGGAGTCTTCCAGGTGTACAAATTAAAATATTTACTTGGTCCATTCTCTTTTTTTCAAACTTCAGGTCCTTGCCACCTAAATTTATAAAATAATCACATTAAAAATTTCAAGACTTGATCCAACTATGTTTAGTTCATTTGATTACCAATAACAAGACCAGCAGAAAAATCATGTCTTTTCCCAACTTTTCGTAAAGTTTCGAAGATTTGATACGCTAACTCTCGCGTTGGTGTAATGATTAGTGCTCCCAGCCCATCCTGTTTTGTCCAAAGTTTTGTGTACAGCAATTCCAATATCTGAAAAATAAAAATTTGACATTAATTATCTAAAAAATACTCTTACAACCAATTAGTACTAATAGTGTCGCAACATTCATTACCGGAATAAGAAATGCCAGTGTTTTCCCACTGCCAGTTTTTGCGGCTCCAAGTATATCCAAACCTCGTAGGGCAAGACCAATGGCTTCTTTCTGAATTTCAGTTGGTGTAGTATAATTCGAGTCCTTCAAACCTTCAAATGTTCTTCTTGAAAATGGAAAATTCTTGAATGAAACAATTTTGGAAGAATCGATCTAAAAATAAAAATGAAAACACATGAAAGTAACTGCTCAAAAATTACATGATGTTCCAAATCTATGGTGTCAAACCCGTACAAAAATAAATTTTGAGCAGATTCAAAGGTGCCAGATTAATCGGTTATAAAATAGATAATTGACTTACTGAATTTCTTTGCCCAATCAGCCTTTTCACCTCCGAACTTTCATCTTCCTCATGTTTTTGACCTTTTTTCTTAGTAAATAAAACTTTGTTGGTTCGCTTCGGCCATTTACCCTTGTTGTTTCCTCCCCACTTATTACCACTCATTTTTCCACAACACTGACGAAAATAGGAATAATTTTATTTAATTATTTTAATTTCTCATCGCCTTTTTTCGAAAATTTTGAATGTGCATGTGTTCAAAGTTTCAAAATTATGGATTTCCCGGGATGATTCACGCAGGTGCAGGACCAAAATTAACGAGCACGAGGTGCCGTGTGATTCCTACGCATTGAGCGGAAAATTTGAAGGAAGATTCCGATGAGTTTGTCAATCTGTTTGCCGGGTGTGGAGATTTCTGTGTCACTAATTTCTACTAAAAAAACTGCAAAAAATCGGATCAACGATAAAAGTACTGCTAATTTTTCATTGACGTTCAGTAAGCTTGAAGGTGAGTTCTTACAAATTTCTTGAGGTTTGGAGTGTTAATGATAATAATAATCATTAAAGTATTATAAAGACAATATTGTCTTTATTCCTGGAATACTTCAAATATGTGCATATATCTGCCTGATACGCGATGGCGTTTGTTATGACGCCCCCTACCGTTGACCGTAGAGTGCAAGGGGATGACGTCTTCAACACGGCCATCGCATATCACATTTATAAAATCCGAGAGGACTTTTTGATCGGATACCTCTGATTCAATCTCAATCGTGGATGGTCCTACAAATTTCCAGATTTACAGGGAGGGGGTTTTCCTACTTTCACTATAGATCAGTAAAGTGCCTTAATGGGGTAGGAAAGTAGGGTACCATGAATATGGCCAATGATGGTTAAAAGGACGTTGTGTGTACTTTGGCCACAGTGCAGTAATGCATTCGTGTGAATGAGGTGAATTCTGATCCTATATAGCAAGGCTGAGGACATTTTCCCTCGTCACGTAGAAATAGACGATAAGCTATCATTCGACTCTTTGTTATCTGAACTCTATTGCACAACAAAGGGTAAGTAATAAATTGGGAGACTAACCTGCAGGGTTTTTTATGATTTTGAAATAAAAGTTTAAATTGAGCTTCGCAGGTAGTACGTCGTAGGTTATTTGAAATGAAAAGTTTTATCCGATTTTCCTTGCTATTTTGTTGTCGCATTGGAAGTTTTAAGAGCATTTGATTGGAATCGTCTACTTCGTGTCATCTGAAATTCTAAATTCTAAAACATGACAACGATTTCGTGTAATATCTAACTAGGATGTATGTCGTCCCGTCACGGTTGCGCCACGGTAGGGCGAGCGAAGCGAAGCGTAGGTCGTCTCGTGCTTACAGATGAATAATGGCTCCCTAACTATTTGCGTTAATT
>JAQFYE010002510.1:0-17787 GCA_034694305.1 Protaphorura glebata
GTGGGGACGGGTCGCCGTTGTTTGATTTCGGCCAAACCCTATACCATTGCCACTCTATGTCTATTGTATTCTCTAAGACTTCGGAAGTTGATTTCTCGAGTTTGTTGACATCCAAGAAAATCAACAACTTTCACTGCGAGGAATGGAAAAAGGGTGGTTCACTAGTTCCGAATCACAATGTCACCAAATAAAATAACAGTAACTTTCACAATTCGAGTCAAATATGAAGCCATCATCTAGCCAGTCATCCTCTTACAAATTGTAAGAGGATGACTGGCTAATGACTGAATCGCTATCAGCGTGTAACACGACCTCATACTTCGACATCTACTCATTACTTAACTTCCTGGGTCATTTAGACTGTCGGAGTTCGCAGATAAAAGTGAAATTCGTTGATTGAAATGGAGCAGGGATGTTAATTCGAATTCGAATTATAATTATAATTCGAAAAATTCATAAAATTTTACATAATTTTAATTAGAATTGGAATCCTAATTCGAAATAAAATTAATCCGAATTGGAATTGGATTACTAGAATTCATATTCAGAATAATCGGAATTGGAATTCAATCATCCGAATCGGAAATAATATTAATTTGAATTCGAATTCAACTTAATTCGAATTTGAATTCGAATTATTAGTGTGGGAACGATGAAATTAATCGGAATTGGAATTCGAATTAACATCTCTGAAATGGAGTTGGATTTGTTGAATGATTTTGTGCGTCCACCTTGCATGATAGGGGTGATCAGATTTGAATACGATGAGAGTGAGAGTCTGGCTTGTCGAAACTAATTCCAGACAAGGTGACCATCCGTCCCGGTTTTTCCGGGATCGTCCCGGTTTTGAATGCCTGTCCCGGCGTCCCGAAAAAGTCCCGGTTTTGGAAATTCTGTCCCGAGAATCCCGGTTTTTAGTATATTTTGCCCAAACATAGTGCAATATTCAAAAATCTCGGCCCTTCGGGCCGATTATCAATGTTATACTCCAACTTACAGTGAATTGTCCACATTTTACGTTATATTGTAAAGGAAAGTAATAAAATCTCGGCCCTTCGGGCCGAATTTCAATTTGAATTTGAATTCTGTGTACAGAAAATTGGTTCAAAAATGAATTCTGTGTAGAGAGAATTGGTACAAAAATGAATTCTGTGTAGAGAGAATGACACTTTTTGGGTGTCCCGGTTTTCGAATTTTCAGAAATGGTCAGCCTGATTCCAGATGGAAGGGCGCTTAATAAGGACTGTCCCGGAAAGAAAGTCTCAAAAAGTGACGCTGTACTACGCAGTAACGCAGTTATAATGTTATAGATAATTGAGTTTTCAAGACTTTATCGTCTATATGAGATTTCTTTGGGTAGTGGTTAGCATGTCGTCGTGCTACGCCGTACGGCGACTTTCACTTTTGCTTTCACCCGCTTTCACTTTACACGCTAACCAGTGTATTTTTAGCGGTCAAATGGTTAGACATTCGGGGTAGAGCCTTCACAAAACTTACTCAGACTGACACCGCCGACAACATACAAAAGGTGGAGCGATTTCCAACGGCGCACATTCTCTCATATGGTTTGTGCCCCCTCCTTTTGAAGTTCTTGGTGCATATTCTTACACGCACACTCCAGACTCTCTTTAAAATTTTGAGTGGTCTATTTCTCTATTTCCAAGGGTCATCATCATTTCCCGCTAGTTACACTTACTGAACCAAGAAACACCGTAAGACACCGTAAGACCATTTTGTTCAGAGTACCTTAAGTGCTCTCAATGAATAGAACTCAATTGTAGTGAACGTTCTGTAGCTTTTCCACATATCTAACCCTGGCACTTGTGCAGTGCACTAATAAATCGCCTTGCACGCAAATTCGAGTAGAAATATTTGAAGAAAAAATAATCCGTGAGACATGGCCAAAGATCGAATCAAACTCTATCGCTTTTAACTTTACGTCAGCATGAGTTTGGCAAATTCTACAAGCTATTGAATTATAATATGAATAAATTAATTTTAGAATTCCATGTCTAGACGAGATCTTATTTATTCTCATTCAACTACTGACTGCGCTAGTCAATTTTATTAGAGGATAGGGACATTGGAAAATCTACTCTATCTCCAGATGTACATCTTATTTATTAAATCAGACTCGCGGAATCAAATTAAATATCTTAATTAATTCATTGTTTCCAAGTACTATTGTAATTTATGATGTGTTTTATATGTATTAAATTTCTTTCTCTGTAGTGAAGTGTGTTTGGAGTAATGAAATATTGTGAAGTTCAATTACCTGTGAATGCATGGCGAAATGAATTGGGGATTTTAACATCGGGTGCGTCTTGTCGAGTTTTGTAAAGAGTTTGACCGTAGATTATAACCGAATGCAGTATGCACAGAAATTCGCACAGTGGAAATATGAATACGTCAGCTTAGTTATACTCTCGTTAAACACTTGACTTTTTTTTACGTGTTTTACGCACTTAGTGGACAGAGTTTGCCTTGAAAACACAAGGGCATTTGGGAAATTGAGATGCACGTACAGTTTGTAATAAATTGTTGTATGTCCGTCAGTTAAAATCGGATTTTCCCAAATAAATTCGACAGTGTACATTTTGTTGCAGTGCACACATTACTCTGGTCGTGCCGTTCTCGGAAAAATTACTATTACATATTATTCCAATTCAAGAAATTAATTCGACTTTGTATACAGTGAAAACCATAATCCGCAATGTCTACAAATAAGCCATTGACTGCATTCGTGCTCGGCGGAACAGGAAATGCTGGAAAAGGAATTGTGAAAGCTTTGTTAGCTAACCCTAATTTTGAAAAAGTAACTTTAATCGGACGTCACAGACTTGAAATTCCAAGTCTCACCAAAAATCCTAACTATGCAAAAATTGATCAACAAATCATTGATTTTGAAAACCCGTCAACTTACGACGAAAATACTGGAATATTCCAAGGCTATGATGTTGGATTTTGTGCACTTGGTTCCCGGACTTATGTCGGACTCACGGACGAAGAGTTTTATCGTGTTAACCATGACTATGCAGTCGAAACGGCTAAAATCGCCAGGATAGGAGGATGTAAACATTTTCACTATGTATCGGGACGCGGAGCATCTAAAACTTCAAGATATCATTGGGTGAGGACCAAAGCAGAAATTGAAGAGAAATTATCTCAAATGGGATTTGAACGACTGTCAATTTATAGGTCGGCAGGGATCATTAGGGACACGACTGATGTTATGACCAATTGGGAAAGATTTGCAACGTATGCGTTCAAGATTCTGGATCCTTTTAGATTTGTAACAATCGAGTCCCTTACTTTGGGAAAGGTCATTGTAAGCAGAACGTTTCAAACAATTGGGTCTAAAAGTGAGATTCTTGAGAATTCTGAAATCTTGAGACTGGGAAAAGAGTGCTGATTACTCAATGAAATGAAAGTGTTTGAGAGTGATTCGACTTTCGTCACTTCCGTGTCTGTGCTAAGCTCTCCGCATAGAAAAGAAATTTTTAGGAGTCGGCCGCTTCGTTGTCTTATTGAATTATACATTGCAGTTTCAATTCAATCATTTCAATCCAAATAATTTTTATTAAAATCCAGTTAAAAATACGCAGACAATTTTACTAAACTACTCATTACAACCCCGCATGTATATGATTGAATAAAGCTCGATATCCACTACACTGAGCTATGGTCACCTCCCCAAGACTTCAGTCAATATGTTAGTAATTTCACCAATCCGTCGCTTCGGCTTCACTTAACTAATACAGATTTATCTTCTCAAATTCAGGCAAAATCTCACATTTAGGGTGTCCGGACAGTATCGGAACACGACGGAAAAAGTGAAAGGGACGCCTTCTAAACTTTTATCGCGCTACATCTATCAACTACTGTACATTTTCTGAAGAAATTGCATATAAAAGTAAACAAAACTTAAAAACCTTGTTAACAATAGCCTTAGACAACTAAAAGGACATTTATTTACTTAAATTCTATTATCATGACTCGCCTTCTTAATACAATAAAATCCCCATTAAACATACGATTATGGGGCATGAAAATCATAGTAAAGAGTAACATTATCGTTCTGCTAGATTTTGTCCGTACAGTGGAAGTACGTTAAACCGGAGGTATGTTAAACTGGGAGTCTACTACACCGGACAATTGATCTGTATTCTCTTGCTTTGAGTGAACTTTACTATGATTTCTTAATTGGTATGGCAATGCGAAGCACTTCCCACATTCTTCACATTTCTCTGGCTTATCACCCGTATGACTAATGTAATGTGCCTTTAAATTCCCCTTTAACTTAAATGATTTAGGACACCGATCACAAATGAACGGTCTGTCAGCACTGTGACTTTTCATATGAAGCCATGACCACTTTCTTGCCAAGAAATATTTAGGACAATGTTCACATTGATATACCTTTTCACCTGTATGAGTTCTCTTGTGTAAAGCTAATTGTCTAGGATCTGTGTAAATACCTTGACAAACATCACAAACATGTGAGGGTCTGACTTTTGTATGAATCGGGATATGTTTATTTAATGAAACTTTGTGATGAAACCCTTTTCCACAGTGTTCACAAACAAATGGTTTATCATCTGTGTGAGTAATCATGTGTCTCCTCAGAGCTGTTTTTCGTAAGAAACAAGCACTACAAATTTCACACATAAATGGTTTGTCACCCGTATGAATTTTCTTATGTAAAGTTAATAATACTTTAATCCCAAAACTTTTTCCACATATTTCACAAGTAAATGGTCTTTCCCCTGTATGCGACCTCATATGAACTTTTAAAAGATATTCCGTGGCGAACGATTTATTGCAAACTGTACAAGGAACTTTTGCTAATCGTTTTTCCCCTGTATGCTGCCTATTGTGTGAAGTTAAACCTTCCTTGTGAGCAAACCGTTTGTCACATACTTCGCAAGAGTAGGGCTTTTCGCCTGTATGCGTTCGCATATGAATTCTTAAATGGTAGGCCTTCGTACATATTTTATTACACACTGGGCACACATGCTTCGAAGTCCCAGGAATCACTGTAGTGGGTTTGGGTTTGATTTTACTTTTTCGAACATTCTTCTTTCTGTATGTTTTTCTTCGTTTTGGTTTTGGTTCAGGACTTCTTTCAGGTTCTGGATCACTTGAAAAATTTGGATCACAATCAATCTCCGCAGCCGGAGGCACAAATTCTACGTTGTGGCGAGATCTTAAGTTACGCTTGCGCTTTGGGCGATTGGCGATGGAAGATTTTCCAGACTCATTTAATAAATGACCAAAAGAGGGTGTAAAATTTTCTTCAATTCGAACTTCACATTCTGCGAAAGTATTCATATTCACGAATGAGTCTGGCTCATCTTCAATGTATCTGTGGGTTGAATGAAGATGTTGACTTAATTGAAGAATGTACTGGTCGCACAGACTGCAGTTGGGTTCACACAAAGGAAGGAGTTTACAAAGATCGCTGAACAAAGTTGTGGAGTTTTGGTTTCGCCCAGGAACGGAAAAAATGGCATCGTCCTCCAGACCCGGCTCCGACTTTATAGAAATATTTCCTCCAGGATTTCTGTAATCCAATAAATGGCGGTCATACAGTCAGGCAATTAAAATAGAGAGAAATTTCCTTCATTAAGAACTCTGCCTTCCAATTGAAGGCTGCCATCAGACACAGAATACAGACGACAAAACTTTTACAAAAAAAGGCGTTCGGTTAGGAATATTTTTGGTATTAGGTTATGTGAATGTGCGTTATGTAAATAATACTCAAATCTACTAGTCATTTCGGATAACCACAGCTCAATTTCAGAAGAATATGAAATGCGATATCTGATCTGACAACCTTCTTTAAGATTCACATGGGATTATCTGGATCATCTTCAGGATCAGATTACTACAGGATCAAGTTGGGTCGCCTGGCTTTCTTGGATCCTTCTCCAATATAAAATACAGTTGAATTGAAGTTAATGACTAATAATCTGTACTAGAGGATGAGGATAATGAAAAACAACTAATTCGTTTCCTGAACAATCCCGGAAGCATTTCACACTTCTAAAGTTTAAGGCATATCCTATATTTTACAAAATCATGCATGAAAATATTAATTACGAATTGTTTTCAGTTAAAGAGGGACTGTGCAGATTTAGTATGCGAATTAACATTGACCTCCGACGTCCAAAATTGTCCAGGCCCATGCCGTATTTCTAGACGGATTTCAAAAAGCTTTTTTTCCTCTTCTCCTGAATATCCGGAGAGGGTCCCTTGGTTTGGGCGGGTCGAAATTCACACTCATTACACTTCGAAATTTTGAATAAAGAACGGACGGCAGACAAATTGCGAGCTTGGTTCCAACAACGACGGTCACCAAACAAAAATAAAACACGGAACTTCAAATTCGCACTAAAATTACGTGTTAGCGTCGAAAAAAAAATGGTAGAGTTCAGAATTAGAAGGAATTATGAATATTGGATTACGGTTAGTTATACTGCATTCGGTGTTCTACAAAAATCCGACAACAAATCCATCAATGTCAATTGGTTATATAATATGACACCTCCAAAATCACCTAAATCATATACTGTGCCATTTTCGGTTGAGCGGGTGGTTCAATGTTTGACCTTTGGTTCGTGGTGTGTAGAGCGACCAAGCTCGCAATTTGTCTGCCGTCCGTTCTTTTATAAAATTTCAGTTTGAAAGTGTAATGTGTTCGAATTGGTGAATCCCAAACAAGGGGACCCTCTCCAGGTATTCAGGAGAAGAGGAAAAAGCCGTCCAAAAATACGGCCTGGGCCTGAACAATTCTGAACGTCGGAAGTCAATGTTAATTCGCATGCTGAATCTGCACAGTCCGAAGAAGAAATACTTGGAATTATACAAATTACGTAAAAGATCAGAATGTGATTTTCAGAAATGTTATTGTGCGTGTTTGAGCCTTTTGAACTATTCTAAAACAAATTTTAATTGTACTTCCGTGTCTTCAGACAATTTTCAACAAAAAAAAAAGGGGACTAAATGATTTGATTTTAACTTAAAATATGCCACACTTACGTCACGTACTGCATTGTGCTCCAGGTTCCACGATAATACAAGACAAGTGAATGAAGTACGTCAACACTTCTGAGTCAGAGGTCAAAGTTTCGTGATCCTCATTAGAATACTGATATCGACTGCTATCTTCAGGTAAGGATTACCAGGATACCAGGATCATCCCTCAAGAGATGTAAATATCATATTCGACCTAAACATAAAAAAGAACATCATCAGTAAATGATGATAAATCACATAAAGCCTAATAAGCTTTCAAAAATAATTTAAAATACGAATTCAATTCTATCGCGAATGTAAATCATACTTAAATCAATTAAACAGAGTTTTATGATAAAACAATTATCGAGTTTGAATTACTTTCGTTCAATCATTGCCAGTGAATAAAGTTTGAATAATCAATCGATGTTCAAATTCACTTCAAAATTCGAAAGTTCACTATAATAAAAATTAATAAAAATTCAATAAAGTTAAAACAGGATGATTGGTGTCACAAATATTTAAATTTTTTAGCTGATTGATTGATTAGATTTTCTGTTATTTAGTTTTGAATGATTTTTCTCGTTTCCTTTATTAAAAAAATACCAATAATATTATTGTAGAGACAGTTGAATCTGGCGGTTAATCAGACAAGGAATTCTGATTTTCGCCGAAATGGGGAACGTTGAGAATATGACAAAGTATTCATTCTACAACTCAATTCTTAATTTCAAACAGTGGCCACCGCCACTGGTGTTAGGAGTGCTAGTAACCTTCTATTCGTCGGTTATAAAATGTGAACTTCAAAAGGATGATTTAAGGAAGAAATAAAACAGAACATATATATGTAATTAATTAACTAACTAATCCAAGGTTTAAGAAGCATATTTGTTCCAAACAATTAATTCCCCGCATACATTTGAAAACGAATCATTCATTTGTACGGTCAGTGAGACCTTAATTTTCCCAGCGCATACCCTTAACTGACATAAGTTGACATGTCTTTCTTAGCAAGAAAAGACACTCGGGTTATACTGGACTGGACTTCTATCATGAGGGTGCGAAGGCAGAATTTAGATATCACACCTTCATTATGGTTCGTCTATTTCTATGAGGGAGAAATCCGCTAACCCTGCTAGAAATGTTCAGAATTCGACTCAATTCGACGAATATGCAATACTGCACTATATTACCACACTACACCCATTATATTTTTACCATCATTAGGTATCCACATGATGCCCGACTTTCAGCCAAATATTCGTGTACTTTGCTGATTTATGGAAGCGAGAGCGGAATAAACCCGTGTGTATTTTTACGTTATGTAAGGTAAAAACCTCACAGTACACAAAAAGTTGGGTAGCGTTAGCGATATACCATGCTCGCTCGGGGAATGGAACCCCGTTCCAACAGGTAGCACATGGGAATCCCGTACAACTATGCTATCTTGACTCTTCAATTGCAACTATTCTTTACTAGGTGCGCTTATTTCGTCATTTCATATGTTCAAAATAAAAAAAAAAAAAATGTTTATATTCCAAAACTGGTGACACTACAAGCTTATGCCATCACTCCATCACACTCACACGTGTCACCACACACTCACCAGTTACGACTTTAGCGGGTCAATGATGTCATGGCTAACTGACTATATAAGCATTCCTGGTATGGCTAAAACTTTCAGGTTGATGCATGAATCGAACAATAATTGTTCGATTCATGGATTCCTTAATTATTAATGAATCCTTTCGAAAACATTTAAAATTAAAACCAGCCAACGATTCCTTAATTCAAATTAATGTTAAATTAAGGAATCGTTGGCTGGTTTTTCGTTTGCGCAGGGCAACCTGTCCAGCCTAAAACTGAAAAGACCAAAAGTTCCTATTGTATCATGTAATTTATCTTTTCTCTAATTATTCTATTGTCTGGCATGAATCCGGGTCCGAATGTTGACAACAGCGTAAGCTGAAATTCTCGACCGCAATGAAAGAAATTATCTAACTAACTAACCAACTAAATAAAGTACCTTGGAAAAGAAACTAAACGTAAACGTTATTTCTGGTTTTTATTGAGCGTGGATTAAAAAGTTTTTAATCCACGCTCGGCTGGTTTAAACCAACCGGTATAAGTCCATTCTCTGGTTCAGATTTAAGCGTTCCACGTCTTCATACTATCCCATCTGTCCAATGTTGTCAACTGTTAACAGAAATAGTGGTGGTGGTTGGAACGCTTTGGCATTTGGGGTGACAACGCTGTGTGGCCGAAGCCGGTGACGAAGAGTTCGGAATAGGTCCGTAGATATAAACAAAAAAGATGGGGGCTTGAGTTGACTATAGCACTCACTCTATACACTCGCTCTATAGTCCGGCTATTACACACACACAACCTCCGTCTCTCTTTGTGTAGACAAGAATCCAACTCAAACATCATTCAAACAACATCCAAACAACTGAAAAATCATCTCAGCTCACTGCCGACTCTGTCCTTGGGCCCTTGGGACAACCACGAGGTCATTCAATTCATCCAAATCCCCAAATTACAAACTACTCTACAAGACAAACAACACGCGGACAAGATCAATCAATTGAGCGGCGGAATTTCGTGCGTGGTCTACAAAAAAAACCAAATCCATTCATCCTTCACCTCACTACTCGACCACGAGTTGGGTAAGTTAATTACTAATTAATTCAACTGAAAACTGAAAAATTGGAAATTGGAAATTGTGAATGGGTTGACGAAGAACAGTCAACAGTCAGTCGGTGTGATTAGTGCCCATTCGTCATTCAGTAGTTCAGTGGTTCATGATTGTTAACAATCCATTCTTACCCCTGACTGGGGACTGGGGAGTATTTACAAAAGTAATTGAATTGAAGCAGTTTATTTGCTTGCATAGGTTGACGGCTGAGGTTCTGAGGTTGGTTGTTCCATAATAACGTGGAAGTATTTATTTCGGCGGCAAAGCTGACTTAATCCGTAAATAATTTTATAAACTGAAAACCGAATTTAAGTCACCTTTCTAAATAATTATGATCAGTAATAGTATGGTATGGGATGCCAAACTTTATTGCTCAGGTAGAAATATATAAAAGCACAGCTTTTGGTTTGTAATTGACTTGAAACCTGCCTGAGCGTATATAATGATGCCTAATTATCGTTTGGATTTTCTATTGTTTCTACTGTAAATTCCTGTCAAGAGTTTTGTAGGAATTTAGGCATCTATCTCGACGATGATTTTACTAGCGTAAAAGTTTTGTACTATTTAGCGATTTAGCGTTGTTTGGTAAATTCGTCTGTGCTTAGGCTTCGGAATTGGTAATTATTTTGGTCCTACCGTGGTACTACTACCGTAGTAGTAATTTAAGTAATGTCTTGAGGAGAGAAATAAATGAAACTTGATTAGTTTAATTATTTTCCTATTATACTCTTTAAATATCCCAGGGGCAAAATACGTATTGTTCTGTTAACTTTTACTTGTAACATAACAACAGCATATAGTTAGTTAATTTTTTTTTACCACGGTCAGGAATATCAGCTTCAGCTTTCACTGTTGTCAACATTCGGACCAGGCTTAAGCCAAGAAAGAGAATAACAGGGAAATTATGATACAAGAAGTTATGTATTAGTGTGTAATGTAAGGAGAGTATATCCAACAGAGTCTTAGCTGTAAGACAAATGGCCAATTCTGTGATTGCTAAGACAAAAGGACAATACCCAATAAAAATTAATAACTATTCCTATTCCTAATTCTAATATACGTTGTACATTACATTTCTAATGCCAGTAACTGAAATTAAACAACACTTGTCAGAATTATCGGAATATCTGTCCGTCGACAGTGTATTTTTATTCAACTTCAATTAGGGAAAGCAACACGTAAGATGCGGATTCCTTTCTGAATCTAAACATAGATCGTACACATTGCACTGAGACAGAGTTCATTTCATACCTTATTAGTAATATTTGATTCCAGCTAGGACTGGATTGGATTGGAATGTTAAGTTCACATTATTTAGTCACAAACTGACACCGAACTTTGATTGATTGTTCATTTATTTAACGTTGTGTTTTTCTTTTTCTTTAGTCACATCCATGATGATGGACGATTGCTTGGACTCGGAAGTTATCACCGAAGTCGAAATCCAGGCTGAAATGCAAGAAGTTGAAATTGAGTCAGTGGATGTCCCACTAGACATGAGCGGGGATGAAGCGATTGAAATTAGTGTGGATGATGAAGTGACACTTGGACATGAGGTCATGTTAGAGTCAGGTCATGACCATGAAGAAGAAGTAGGGTATGATGACCCTGACATGGTTGGATTGGACAGTGAAATCCTTCTCGAAGACGACGAACCTCCAGGCCCATCCCACATCCACCATCGTCACTACCAACACATTAATATCAACTCAAATAATTCCAAGAGACACTTCAATCGCGTCAAACAAAGTAGAAAAAGAATGCATCATAGAAATGAAGTTGATCCTTTGAGCACAGGAAATCTCATGATCGCATCTTCACCATCCTCCCGTGGGCTCAAAAAATGGGAGCCGAAACAAGTACAAATTCGAACGTTGGAAGGCGAGTTCTCCGTCACAATGTGGAGTTCAGGGGAAAATGAAGGTAAGAATAAATTTTATAGAGTTTTTCTAAGGTCCTAAGGTATTCAGGTGATCATGAATTACATTGGAAAGTAAAGAATAATTCGATAATTGATATGAAATATTGAAAAGGAATGACGTCTTAAAGTCAAGGTCAAGTAAGGTCAACATGTGGAATGGAGATATTTTGACTTTACTAACCTTTTGGGTTTTTTCTGTGCTCTGATAGTATGGAATTAGGGAGATAGGATATTCATGCGTAAAAATCATTCGGATAATTTCCTAGTAATTTTAGTTTCAGTGCGTGTTAACATTAACTATCTGATTTAATTATCCACAACCACGACCTTGAGAAATTGTGAAAGTTGGCTTTCACTTGCATGCGTATGACTTGTAACTATATTTATCTATTTATGTGGATTGGACCAAAATCAAGTATAATTGTATATCATAGGAAGGACTCGCATTTGGAAATAGAAAGCGTTGCTTTGCTTACCTAAGTGGCCTGCCTGAGTCAATTCTGCTTAGAAGTCCAATTTCCAATTTATTTTTGAGACATTTCATCCCAGATTATTCTTGCTTCTGCTTCTTCCTAATGTAATTATGAATGAATGAAAATTGTTTTCTTCTAAATGCATCAAAGGATCAAGGCGGTTAAGAATCGAGGTCAAGGTTAACTTAGGGCTGAGGATGAGTGGGGTCCCACCGACGCTTTTACGATATAATTAGTCTTAGTGTTTATGCTGTTAAACCTAAAATGTTGAACTTGCGACTGAACAACTGTCAAGCGAATACATATAGTAGTAATACTAATTTACTAAACCACATGCCAAATTTTAAAAATCCGAAGTCAGTGAAAACACGGAATTCTATAGAATTTGCAAATGGTCTACTAAATGCAGTTTCATTTTTACCCCTGATTGGGGAATAGTCAATTCAGGTTAGGTGTGGTTATGTTAGGTTTGGTGGGGTTGATGTTGGACTTTTCTTCTAAATAACTAATAAATTCTAAATGGGAAAGGGATGGGGTTGATAAAAATCCACATTTCAGTATTTTAGTTAATGGTAGTTTGGTATGGTTCAATTTTTAAAAAGTATGTTCTCACGAACATTTAGTTTCAGATTTTGCTAATAATTCAAATCAATGATTTTACCATTCTTCATCATCCGTCGTTCTTACTCTCATTTCTTTGATATCAAAATGGAAAGTATTGGAAAGGGGGAGGGTTAATCAAAATTCATTTTTCAGCACAATTGCAGTCGACATAGGTCGAATTGGACAATTGGTCGTAGTAGGGCTCAAATCGAAATTAATTTCATGACAATTTTTCAATGATGTTATCTCATGGATATTTAGGGTAATTCATGCTATCTCTACCATCCTCCCTCATCCCTTATTTTTAATCTAATTTTTTTGATATCAAACTGATTGACAAAATAGTATTCATTGGATGGCTTGTTGCTCAAGGATTACATCACATTACATGGATTCTATCTTTTGATTCTGAAATCTATACTTTGTACATTTGAGGACAGACACAAAAGATACCGATTTCTTCACCCTCATTTCTTTTTTAGACCTTCAGAAGGGTTGGATTTGGAATTTCGTTAATAACATAGTATACATTTCTCCCTAAGCTACAAAACCCGTACCGACAGACTAGAGACTAGACTAGACTCCCGAAATCCCGACCCTACCATACACTATAATCTGCACTACGGTCTACCGCACCGTGCAATGTTGAGTCTTTTTAGGTTTTAGGTTCTTTATGTACATGAGAATTCTTATGAGCATAGGATATTGTATTGAATGATAGGGTAGGATTGCAGGAGGTGAAGGAAATGACGTCACTCCACGCGTTATACTCCCTATCCTCACAAATAAAATTCAAAAACTGACACTTTCACTCACAAAAGGTCAAATTCTATTCAAAAATAAAATTTTAACTTGGAGAAAATTATTTGCACACACTTAGTCTGCCCAACCCGTAGCAGCCATGTAAGAAAAATGGATGCTGATTATGGCGGATTTTGTCTTCCATACTCTTTTAGGGACTCCATTGCTTTTCTTCCATCCACAGTCATAATAAATACAGAGATAGGCAGGAGAAAGTACATGGGCAGGCGGGTTTAGTATTTTTGTCATTTTAAAATGGTTTTTGAATCAGTGACAGTGAAATTGATGAATATGAATTCAGTTGAGAGTGAACGGATTGCTCGTGTATCATCAGTTGTCATGTAAGAAATGGATTTCTTTGCTTAAAAATTGGGATTCTGTATTCTGGGTGAATGCAAAATTCCGCCTGGGCGTGGGAGTCCGGTTTCATGTAATAATAGAGAATAGTTCTTTCGGATTTGAATTGTCACTCAGCTTGAATGATTTGAATTAATATTATTGTATATTGTATTATCAGCTTATACTGATTAATATTGTTAAAATTGTTGTTTATGTTGTATTGACATGTATTGACACATATTGATTAATATGTAATCAGTATTTTTTAGTTCAGGCGTAAATAAACAAACAATAATGAAAAGAACATCGGTCCTAGTACTCTCAGAAAATGTATTTGGATTATGCCAAATTGTTAAATTAAATTAGGTTCACAGAGTTTAATGGTATTGTGATTGTCCATTAATACTAAAAAAAATCATGTTTCAGAAATACAATCAGTGAAATGGATCCAAAAAACAGAAATATGTTTTTAAATGGATTTCAATTTCAATTGTATCGAGAATTCTGAAATTTTGATGGGAATGCTTTAAAGGTTTCAAAATTTCTGATTTTTAAACAAGGGTGCGCTAACCTTGTAGGAATTTGTTTACCAACATTGGGATAACAGAAAGTTATCGATTTTTGCATGGCAAGAAAAAGTTCATCTGTGCAATTCAATTCAAGGTAGAGGTTGAATTGAATATTATGCTTGGTGATGAGTAATGGTAGTGAAGGTGTCCTTATTTAGTACAATGGAATCGTTGAGTAGTAATTCTGTGTTCTGTTAGTTACTATTATGTTATATTATTATTATTGTTATTTTCAGAAATTCATGTGAAGAAAGAGATCCCGGATGAGATAACAGTAGAAGAAGTGACAGGGGCTGACCAGGACCCAGATTTTACGGAATATATGACTGGAAGAAAAATTCCTCCACAAGGAATTCCTGGTCTTGACTTATCTGATCCAAAACAACTTGCTGAATTTGCTCGACTCAAACCGAAAAAAACGGTTGACGATGTTGCTCGAACCATTGCCTGTCCTCACAAGGTTAGTTTTAAAAAATCTGTAATATCAAACTCAAAGTTAACTCCTGAAAGTTGAAATTCTAATCAATATAACTCTTGAAAATTTAGGGCTGTACGAAGATGTTTCGAGATAACTCCGCAATGAGGAAACATTTGCACACACACGGTCCCCGAGTACATGTATGCGCAGAATGTGGTAAAGCTTTCGTTGAGAGCTCGAAATTGAAACGTCACCAATTGGTTCATACTGGAGAAAAACCATTTCAAGTGAGTTAAAAATTAAACTAAAATTTATAATTATAAAGAAAAATCTATATGCCAATATATCTATTATGGCTATGGCTGAAGAGTGGAAAAAGTAAAAATCAATAACCAAAAAAACTATTGTCAATATATCTATTATGACGGATGAGCGGAGAAATTAAAAATATATGATTTGATTAATTTTACAGTGCACATTTGAGGGATGCGGGAAACGCTTTTCACTTGATTTCAATTTGAGAACACATGTGAGAATTCATACTGGTGACCGTCCTTATGTGTGCCCATTTGACGGTTGTAACAAAAAATTTGCCCAGTCGACGAACCTTAAATCTCACATCCTCACTCATGCAAAGGCGAAGTAAGTTTAATTAATTTTATCATACTTAAATATGTCCCTGCAGTGGAGATGAGAATGACTGAAAGAATTTTTCCTTTAAATATATTTTAATATATTTAATATTTGTACGATTTTTGATATATGATATTTGTAGATTGTGGATACGTATATTTTATCTGACTATTTTATATAGGATAGATAGCTTTATAAATATATTATATATGATTAGTATAAATATAATGCGGCCAAATATACAGTATTTAACTTTTCTGCACGGGTGGCTGGTGGAAACAACACTTTTCCTTTAAGTTTTAATATGGGCAATATTTCAAACTCTTACGTAAGATAATGAGAATTGGGTTCAAGTCTGACATATTTTTTTATTCGTAAGTTTGATTGTTTTGTTTTTTTTTTAAATGAGAGGCTGTCTGATTTGCATTCTGATAAATATAGTCAGACATAGGATCGTATTCTCGCTGATTAAGCTGATCATATTTTGATGAATATTTTGTCGTCAGATAACTGATCGTTGGATGAATGTTAAACATGTATTTTGAGAGTTAGTCACGAGGATGGACAGGTAAGATTTTAGATGAATATGTAAAATATAATGGTTCAAGTTTAGATGTATTATTGTAATCCGATTTAATATTTTGTTAGATTAATCTTATTGTATTGGAATGAATGTTTTATCTTGCATATGCGTATGACGATTACCCGATGTCTAATCTGATAACCCATATGAGACTTAGAATCCCAGATGTGTATCGGATCGGAGGATCGATTATCAAATCTATCGCTATCTTTGTTAGAATTCCATTTCTTCTATTTGAATTTTCTATCTAAATAACTAAACTTTCTAATCGTAAGTAATCACAGGCGGAATTAAGTTGACATGCTTCACATATAATATTTAATATTTTTTGAAAATGATTGTCTAACGGCTATTAAATTTTTGTTTCAGGTCACGGAATAATTTTATGCGACAAATGAATGTCAACGAAGTGATCAATGAACATGAACCTCAGTATGTCCAAGTTGAAGTTGGAGCTGATGATCAACAATTCATCGTCTACACTGATTAGGCACCTTTTTTTTACACAATACTTGTAGGACTTTTTAGTTTTTATTTCCTTCCAATCTTCACTATATATTGTGAAACTATTTTATTACTGGACTGGAAATGAGAATTATATTGTGTCAAGATTTGTGTAAATAATATTAAATTTATTAACCCAGCTTCTTCCTCATATATTTCTTACAATCGAGTTCGTTCTACCGCCTTCCTCGGTTCAGTTTTTATTACAATATAAATAGGGTAGATTTATTAACATTAATTTAAGTCGCATTCTTGGAAGGACAATTCCGCAGAACATCACTTAATTTTTCTTCCTCTCTCACAGAATAGAATCGGATTAGCTCATTAGCCCGTAAATATAATAGAATATGATGGAAGGGGCACTCAGACGGAGGTCACAGACTGTAAAACAGGAAGGACATGTTCAAAAGGTTTTCGCCAGAGTTTATAATGTATGTAAATAATCTGTAATAATGAAAGAGTATAGCCGTAGATATTTCAGTATAATTTATACATACAATGAGTAAAATATTGTGTCTGAAAGAAAATTGAATTATATGTTCAATAAAATTGTAAGAGTTCTAATATTATGTGCCTAATTTATTTATCATTCATCACGGAATTTTCTGGTATCTAGTGCCTAGACTTTTTCAGTGAGATTCTCTCGATGGCGGTCGTATGGCGTCATCTCCCAAGCCGTGTTTCATATCCATAAGTACACTGAACATTTTCAGGAAGTATCACGTTATATTATTACACATTTACATTTTGAACTGGGTCGTTTGACATACACGATGTAACCGGTGCATTATGGGCTAGAAAATCAAGGACGTGCATTTATGGCCAGGGTTTATTTCGCGTTCACCTTATTCACCTAGACCAAGTTTTTGAGAAAACAAATATTTTTTGTGTGCTTTTATTCGACTACCAAAAATTCATTTCAGAACTTAAGGCCGCTTGGAACGTTTTCAATTTATGATCCTGGGGAATCTAGGAGTAATTGAGGAACTAGATAGGGTTAGCAAGATGGATCATGCGATTCTGAAGAGAGTCCGTTTCGAAAATTCAAGAAAATTCATATTCAGGATGATACGAATTTTCTAGAAACCGCTGATTAACCTTTGAGAGATACGAGGCTTGTGAACTAACCAGAGCCGAAGCTAGGAATGGGCAAATACGGGCATCCGCCCAAGGGCGCGAGCTGATGGGGGCGCAAAAAATTGAAAAAATGTAATAATTTTAATTGAAATGT
>JAQFYE010002511.1:0-17787 GCA_034694305.1 Protaphorura glebata
TACTGTATTTAAAATACAATTTTGACTGTATTTAAAATACTGTATTTTCAAAATACAAGTATTTTGCCCATCTATGCCAACTATTCGGTCAGTATTCGGTTACTATTCGGTCCATCCCTAGGTAAAATATTCCACTTCCGACTTCCCTACAATTCCTTGTGCCGTATTTAGTTCGTTCAATTTTGATTTAATTTGTTTAGAAAATGAATTTGAATTAGACGTTAGAGAAGGAATGAAATGTTAAAACATTCACTGACGAGTGATACCGAAAGTTCGTAAACACAGAAGGAGGTAATTAATATTACAGGAATAAAAAAATAATTAATAAAAATTAATAACAAAATTCATTAGGTTGTGGTTGTACGTACGTATAGGCATGTATAGGACATAATTTTATTTTATTTCTAAATACTTGGATTTGGCTTGCCAATTTGTTGGTGATTCTTCATAGGCTTCCTGTTTATTTGTCAAAATACAGGGTGTCCCCGAGTGATGTAGGATTCAACCAACTTCATTTTGCTATAACAAACTTTTGTGTTTTGACCCGCTGTTTCAATTTAAATAAGTTTAGACAAAAATTGAAGCTGAAGAATTAGAGGAATCAATATAATTTACTGTGAATGTTGTCACAGCAAGGGGTGCCCACCACATACCTACGCTGAAGCACTTTGGTGACTTTTTTAACATAATATGGTGTAGATATGGTCTTATGGGTAAATGAAATGAGTAATTTCAGGTTTGGCATAAGAACCCTTGTTGAAGTCAACAAATTATTACGTCATTCCGACAAAAATTGGCTGACCGAGGCACATTTCAGCCAAGAATTTGTCCAGTTTTGCCGTTTTAGTTTTAAGTTTTTCAAACAGGGCTGCAGGATTTTTGTGAGGGTTATATTGATCAAGGATATATAATTACGCCTCACATTATGTTCTAAATATTTCAGGATTTAGTGCGAGCAGTTTATTTTCTAATCAGCGCCAATGGAGGTCGACACAGGATCAGTGTCAGTACCAGAATTCCATTGGAACTTGAAGATGTTACTTCGTTTCGGCTACCCCGAGGTAAGTATTTACGGATCGGCAGGGTTTCCAACGTATCCTTCATTAATTAATGACATATTCTGGCTGCCAAATTAAACTATATATTTTATTTGAATTGATTATAATGTAGGGAATCCGTCTACACCTTCTGCCATCAACATATCGCCAGTACTTTCATAAAAGCATCTCGACAAATTCAATTCTACCGGGTTCGGTATTTTGGGAAGAAGTGTTCGTAGGCATCTCGGCACTAAAAGTCACGTTTATCATTTCAACTGGTACTGGTATTAATGATTTTATTCCTGTCGTGAAAATTCGAGCCGCCGACAATGAAGCAGATCACGGTGAACTGGCGGACGTCTTGACCTTGACCAATTATACGAACTATGTTGCGTTGTTAGAAAAACGAAGTGGCGGTACAAAGGTTCCTACGGCTACTGCTCCTGTAATGGGTTATATTCAAATTAGCGACGTGCGATCGTCGGAAATTGGAAGTCCTACAGCTGCTCAAATTGCTCCAGAAGGAAAACGAAAGAAGAGCCTGGATTCTCAAACTCAGACATTATATCCTCATGGCACAACCCGAAGACGATCTACTTTGTCAACATCTAATGGTAATTAAAATAAAATTAATTGAGCCTGTGTTTTGATAATCTCAAAATGTGGTCAGTCGGTTACTCCGTATGGACACCCTATTGTACACTGCTGCTCTAAAGTCACGCAACAAGCAAGGATTCTAGCTTCCATATGTACATGCAAAAGACTCCCGCGTTCTTTGTATGGGGCATGTTGATTGTTGCGTGACTTTAGAGCAGCACTGTATATTACTTACCAGTTCCAATTTCTGTGTGGTGAGGGTTCAATCTCAAGAGCAGGTAATGCATGTTGGTTGTGGTTGCTCTATAAAGTTTTTTACTGCGCTTGCTAAAGATTTTTCGATATCTATCTCAATAGGATTACTTCCCTATTTAGGCCAATCAAAACAAAACCAAGCGGCGAATAACTTGCGAGGATGTTTGAAAATACCCTTTTACTTTGCGGCGAATATCATAATATCAATTGTGTGTGATTTTGATATCAAATTAAATCTCAATTTTAAAATAACACTCGAACGTTGTTATTTGACGTTAGCTCATTACTGTCATGTTGTTTTGAATGACCGCGTAACCTTTCCCTTCCTTGAGTTGTAAGTATAAAATTTACAAAATTGTACAATATTTTAAGGTGAAAGTTCATCGGTTTCGACGCGGACTCTGACTCTGACCCCAACGAAAAGAGGACGACGACGAGGACGTCGAGTCAAGATTCACAATAAACGGAAGGGTTCGTCAAAAAAGGATACGGAGTCAGAATCTGAGTCAGATTCGTCCTCGGAATCGGAATCGGAGTCAAATACAAGTTATACTCCTGCAGCACTGGCTGTAACTGTAAAATCTCAAGAGTCTCGGCCGGTAACCACGGCGACTGGTCCTATCCAACCATCCAACCAACCAACAATCGTTGCAACGGAGGTGGTTCCAAACACTCAACCGGTGACAACAGTGATGGTACAAAATTTGCAACGATCAACAGCTACAGCGGGGATGGTTCAAAATGCTGAACTAATAGCACCGGTGGTACGTCCAGTTTCTGAACAAGAACATTCTGAATCTGAACCAGAGAGAATTCCTATTATTGTAAAGGTTGAATCCGTCTGTGAAAACCGTTTGCATACTCCCACGCCAACGCCACAGACAATTCAAGATTTTATTGATCTCTCTCAAGATTCATATGATGAAGATGAAAATGAGGCTAATCATTGTTCTTCCATTCCCGTTAATGCGGGCAATTCAACTTCAACCTCAGGTACATCACTTGTCACTTTCATTCAATACAGAAAAACAAAACCTTTGAATTGCTCCACCTTCCGTAAGAGACTACCTCCAGAGAACTTTTCTAGAGGCAAAGATTGTGATTTTAATTTTAATCAATCACTACAATTAAACATTTCTTCCTTGCCCCTTCGTTATTGGAAGAGCGACAGCGAGGGTGTGATCCCTCGAACGAACATGATGAGGGAGCTGCTTTAAGGAAGTTTCCCCCTTCCCCGTGGTAGAGGTCATATTAAGGTGGAATAACTTTAGTTGTTCAAAGGAAACATTGTAACGATTGGGCTTTTACTTTCAGAGCGGTCTTCAAACATTCATGGTCTTCCGGCTTCAGATAATGTTGCTTCCCGTGCTGAAAGCGTTGCAGGTGCAACTTGTGCAAATATCGTTCACGCAGTCGAAGAGCCAATCTTGCCAGTGGAATTCGTTCGTGTTAAAACGGAGGTATTCGAATACCTTACTCAGGAGAATCCAGTTCCAACAATTCCACTTGAAAATTATGTTATCAGTTCTCCCTTGAACTTGAAAATCGAGCCAAACCAAAATAATGGCGACCGTCAAGATGAGGTGGTGATCACTGTGCCAAGTGTGGTGGTAAAAGTGGAGAGAGACCAAAATGAGAATGTTGCAGCAAAAGCAGTAGCAGTACCCACCAGTCGTAAGTCTTATATAGAAATAAGTATCATACCAATTTCTTACAAGACACTCAAATTTTGAAAAATCCAACTTCACTTTTTTTTACCAGTATGAGCTTACCTAGTTGTGATTTGTGAAATTGTAAAATTAAATTTATTTCACCCATCTTTCAATGTTTGATACAGGAGATGATCAAATTCGCGTACAGCTAAATAGTCGTGAGCCTCAACCACCCGTATCCCCTGAAATTATTATTGAGTCCAGACCCATTAAGGTAGAGGGTTTGTCCGCCGCTGAAATCCCACATGGGAACATGACGGGAGCGGAAACTCAAGAGACAGCTGTGAGTAATTCACAGACACCTGTAAAACTGAACCTGACACCAGCTGCGAAAACAGTGAAGAATTTTGCTCGTGACAGTGAGTACATAAATATATATTCTTTTAATTGCATTATTTAAGAAAATACCATATCGTTCAATCAACGTTTTTTGGATCCCAGCTATCCATTTATTTTTGGTGGGGTTAAGTTGATCTGTATACAAGGTGTTGGTACTTAAACTGAACACATGTCAACTAAAAAAGTGAACAGGGACACATTTACCGTATGGACGACCAGGGTGTCGAAATGTTCGGTGACTGGGTGACTTAGTCACTCGGAGGATTGTGATCCGCCATCTTGTTTTTTGAAGGATATGACGTTTATTATTTTTTTTTGTCATCAAAAAGTTTGGAGACACGTATTTATCAAAAATAAGGATAGGAAAGTAGGAAACATTATAGTAAAAATATGAGGCGAGGCGTTTTTTTTTGGTCATCAAAAATTTTTTGAAATCCGCCATTTTTTTTTGAGAAAAAAATCCGCCATTTTGTTTCTCGGAGATTCGAAACATTTCGACCCCCTGTGAACGACCCTCCAGGACCTTATGGGAGGATGGTCGGATTGTGCCAATTCTTGTACATACATTCGGATTCCTCGTAAAATTCTTGTTACACTATCCATCCACAGAGTCCAAAATTTTGATGGGAACGTCCCTGAATAGACATGAATGCACCTCCTTCTTTTCTTTACCCACTTCACGAAGTCCGGGAGAATTCTTTCATATTTTAGGAAACTACTAAACTATTGTTTTATGAATTTCTTAATTCTAATTTCTCATTCACCAGTATATATTTCATAATGTTAATGTTATTAATTTGAATTTAAAGAGACAGTTTGTTTTAACTACAGCGAGCTTCTGGTCCAATACTTAGTATGGTTTTGCTATGTTGAGGGTATCCCTTGGACTGACTCTGTTTCGTAATTACTTTATATGCGAAATACTCCACTGTAGTTATCCTACGTTTCCTACTCCAAATGGAAAGTAACCTATCTTTACGGAGGACGGTGTTTCTTAAAGCGATTGTTAATTAATGCGTGTATTTTAATTTTGTATTAATTTTAAATCTTATTGACTTTTTTCTATAAACACACAGAAGAGGATAGTGATCCCGATTGGGAACCTGGACCAGGTCCATCTAGAAATGGTCGTAGAAGCAGTGGAAATATTAAGCGTCCAACAGCAGGAACTCCTAGGACCCCCACGAAGAAAGTAAGGAGAGACGACAACGCCAGTGGACAATCTGCTGATGTTGTTGGACCGAGTAACAACGTAGATGACGATTCTCGAGAGGTTGAAGTGAAAATTACAGGAATTCTTGGAGACCCGATTAGTGACGCGCAGTTTGAAGAAATAGTCACAAGTATTGCCGGTTTGCCACCAATAGAGCGTAAATTGTCCAAATGGCTTCTGAATGATGATTTCCATACTCCAATGGACTGGATTGCTGTTCCTGTTTCTACCACGACTCAATTGCCTCGTGACGAACAAGCAAAGGAAATTAAACTTCGTGGATTTTATAAGTGTACGTTCTTGGAAGAAGATTCTTCTTCGTAATATCCTCTCGCGAGCATTCTATTTTTCAGTTAGATATATTTGCCAATGTATAGGAGAGTTTCCGTGTGACGCATAGCACTGTATAGCCGATTGGCCTGTACATTACATTACAGAGATGCGGAGAAATTCACTTAATAATTTAATAATCTTGCAGCTTTGTTTTGATTTTCACGGGGGTCAGATATTATTTAAAGGAAATATTTTGCTATTTTTTAACAAGAAATAACCGAACATGAAAAAATTAAAGGAACGAAGTTAGTTATAGGTTGAAGTTTGCTGTAATGTTAAAGTGCATGCAGGATATCAGATGTACAGGCCAGACCGCACTGCCGTCTCCGGGATATTTGCTTCAACCATAACTCTCTAATAAAATAAATATCTAATCTATAGTCATAATTTAATTTGTCTTACAGCAACACATGTACCCAACATCACATCATTCTTGAATTACCTTGGTCATTGGGTACAGTGCAGAGTTGAGAACTTTCATCTTCCGACAAATACAATTGTGTATGGAGAATTTGTTGAACAAATCAAGAGTGAAGTCATTACATTTGACGTCATTGATTGTGCTTGTTTATTGGGCAGGGATGTACGTGCACTTCCCTTCGAAGAACGGTAATATTTATCTTAATCTCATTCCAGTTTCAATTATTTGTTCGAGTTGAGTCTTAATCATATGACATAATAATAATTAAAAAAAAAGTGATGTGACTTTTGTCGTAAACTGTCAATTCCCGCTCTTCAATTCACCAAAAGCTCGAAGTTGGGGTTCGGAGATAAATTACTTACTCTTTTTTCTACAATCTTCACTTCCAAATACCTCTTGCTTATACAACGCTTGATTCCAGTTCCCTTACTCTGAAATCTACAATTCCAAAGTTTTCAAGGCGTAGTAGAAAATAATTGGACCAATCGGCGCATATTTACACTGTTACCCAAAATGACCCATCGTTACCCTTGAAGGGTAAGTTTGTGGTACCGCTGCAATATTAATAATGCTAAAGATGGTTAGAACCATAAGATCTACCACATACTAAAAAAATTGGACCAATCGGAGCATGTTTACACTGCTACCCATATGACTTACCGATTGGAGGAGAAAGGAGTAAGTAATTTATCTGCGGCCCCGACTTTGAGGTTTTGATGAATTTAAGAGCGGGAATTGACAGCTTACGACAAAAGTCACATTATGATCTGACAAAGTAATCGAAATAAGATATACAAAAATTGGAATTATCTGATTTCATCACAATACTGATCACCTTAGGATGAAGCTGATTTTAATTACATTTCTGTGATTTCAGACGAAATTTATTCGAAGTTTATTGTGATTCCAATATGAATAAGCTTCCTGGAAAGACAATGATAAGATTGAAAAAAATTTATGGAATGCCAGAAATTAATGAGAAGATCTTTAACAGGTAAGTTTGCTTTTTGCTCAGGTGTCAGGTCGTACGGGATGTTTCTCGAAAATAATTGAAATACCGACATCGGAATAAGAGTTTTTTATTGAGCCATTCATATTTCATAAATCAAATTAAATGTTCTATAAAACTGAGCTTGGCCTTTGTCCCTGGACTTTTGGTTGCCAGTTTAAGTTTTGAAATTCTAATTTAGTTTACCTTTTTCATAGACTCCACACTTTTACTACGGGAAGAGGTGAGGTAATTCGTGGCCTACCTGACCCTCTTAAACGGGGTGACTATAACGCTGTTGGTGGGATTGTGTTCTTCCAATCGACGTTTCAATCATTATTCACTAATTTCACGTAAGTTTGCCGCCGCGATAAAGAGATATGTCATTAACGAATTCGATTCAAAAACGATTCAAAATCTCACCACAAATATGACTGAATTGTTGCCCACTAAAAGTACACACAGACCTTACGGCAAAAAGTGGGATGTTGGATTTGTCTGCATCTATGATATGTAGCAACCTCTTCAACGAACAACTTTTGTGAAGGTCATACTCCGGAAAGTCCGACCGCTTAGTGGCTAATACACTGACCGAATTACACTTTTGACCTCACAGAGTGCATTGGCCCATGTATTTTAAGCGGCCAAACGGTTAGACTTGTTGGGGTACAACCTTCACGAAAGTTGTTGAAGAGGTCAATGGCTATTGGCTACAGCAAATAAAAAAAACAAGCAAATCCAACCGCTTACTTTTTTCCATAAGGACTTCGTGGTTGGTGTTCTTTAGAAATTCTCGAGACTGCTAACCCGGCCGTCCAGGTAGACATATCCTAACCCTGAACTTATATTTTCACATGAAAAGTGGTATCCTTATAATATTCTCTTACTTTATAAACTATAAAATTAACTTTACTGTCTTTTTTTCAGGCTCGCGATGGACAATCGTTATTTTTGGTTGTTCGAGTCAGAGTTAGCTTTTGCTCCGACTAATTCCATTTCCATGGAAGAAAATTTTGAAGAAGTGGCTCTCTGGCATTTCCTGGAGAAAATTCGGGCTTCTCGTGCTCACGAACAGTGAACTTTTTCTTCTGAACCTTTCGTTGAAGTGAAACTTTTACAGGTTGATTTGTGTAATTTTAAGAACATTCCATTACAAAAATAGTTTATTAGTTGACAAAGATAAAACTACTATCACCGATAGTTGTTCGGCGCAGTAGTATTAGTTTATTATGAGACGACGAAAGGGGAGGTTACATTTATTTTATCGTAATCTAGCTACGATTTCTATTCATATAATCTCAGGTGGAAATTGTAAGACTTGGAGGAATATTGGATTATTATAATGAACTTGTAACAAAAATCAGCTCCACGAGCAACGTTTTGTGTTCTCGTAATTTATTTATCTGAAAAAATATGAGACTTGGACCAAGTGCAATTAAATAATACAAATTACACCCTAATTTTGGAAATTCATTAGATCTACAATTACATGAAACAAACTTCAAAATAAATGTGATTGAATTACACAGAAAAATTAGAAATTAAGTAAAATTATCAATTAACGATAATGTAGTAACAAAAGTATTCAATCACAACTACGTTAGAGGGATTTTTGAAAGTAATTAAATAATTACGATTACGATTAATCAAAGAACCTCTACAAGCCATGAATAAAATTCGGAGACGTGAAGATGCTTAAAATTCTCAATGAGATAATCTACTGACTGAAGTGTTTTACGACAGAATTCAGTTACTCTTACTACACATTCTGATTTCTGAGTCAAATGATGACATAATGACTTATCGTACATTCCTACGAGAAATAAAAGTCCCCAAGAATTCACCGCATTTTGACGAATGCATTACTGCATCATCATCAAACTCAAATAAATGTAGTTTTAACCCTCATTTGACATCCTTGTGATACCCAACTTTCCTACCCCATTAGGGCACTGATTTATGAAAGCGAAAGTGGGAAAAACCGATACATATGCTCAAATCCTCACAGTTAAATAGACTCGGCAAATACAATTACCCATACACAATTTTGAAAAATAATTAATTCCAATTACTACACACTATAAACTGGTTTTCTGTAAGTATTTAATTACAATTTACAATTGCATAATTGTTATTTTGTAATTAATTACAGTTACCGAACGAAGCTAATTAAATTGGCCAGCCCAAGTCTGCTCTTTCAACATAATTAGGCATCATAGCAGGCTTGAATTATTTTGTTGAATTTTGGGCCATTCGATTCTAGTCTTCCGCTCTAGTGTCTAGACTACTACGTTATTAGGTATACCGTAATACCTCTAATAGAGGGCTAGACTTGCGAAATCGAGCGCTGGGCAGGGTTTTATTCAGAGACCGGACTGTAATATAAACCCGGACTGTATTGGCTAAAATCACAAAATTTGACCTGACTGTATTAGAAACCATGGGTTGAATTAGTGCCCTAGCTTTACTATATAGAAGTTTTACGGTAAGTATATTTTATTTTCTGTGTCCGACGTTCGTTGCATCGAACCGGGTACGCCACGGCACGGCACACACGCAAATTACGTAAATTCTATGGCCGGCGGCAAGGCACAATTCCGTTCGTCTCGTCCACTTATCATTTGTGGTTTATTTTGATCTTGTTCTTGTTATTTTTCGTTTCATCAGTTTTTCACTAATTTTGCAATGCAGTGACTTTTTTTAAGATTCCACGAACATTCATCATTACATAATATTATATGTAAAAAAATTACAGTGCGAGTGAACAGTGTGTTACCGAGGATTGGCGTTCGGAAGGTTTTGAAGGTGGGGAAGATAAAGGTAATTTATTTTAATCATTAATCTTCCTTAATTATTCATTCATTCATTCGAACGAGGAGACCACCTTTTACATTAAAATAATATGGTCCAGTTATTTATAACAGTTGATTCTGAAAAGTTTAATCAAAACACCAAGTATAAAAAAGGTATATTTTAAATATTTTAGATGAAGGGGTTGATGGTTGAAGGAATGAAAGAGATTGATTTAATTTGTTGATGATTAAATTGTGGGTGTAATAGATTCTACTTCCAGTATTCCTTGTGTCGTGTCTTGTGTCTAGTTCAATTTTCATTTTTAAAAAAATGAATTTTTTGTGAATTCGGGTCGGGACTTGTTAAAAGGTTAAAACATTTACTGTTCACTAACGAGTGACGAACTGACGACGAAGAGTGATACCAAAACTCGTTAAACTCAAAGGAGATAGATGGTAATTAATTCGAATTAGTATTTTTATTCCTGAATTAAATACTTGACTCATTTTGTTGGTGGTTCGTTGGTCGTTATCGCAAGTTACCATATCAGGTCATGGGATCAGTCTTCCAGTTTATTTACCAAAATATTTTGACCACGTATTCAAAATCTTGTTGAATTTTTCTTTGGAAAGATCAAGGAAATATAATAAGTGTTGTTATGACCGACTTTATCAAAATCACCAATAATTCGTCGTCGAACTATTCTGTCCAACCGAATTGAATATTCGGAAATTATCCAAAGCAATAGAGCGTCAAGCTTTTCAAACAGGATTGCAGGGTTTTTGTAAGTATTATTGAGCAAGGCGTAATATTCTTGTACTAAATATTTCAGGATTACGTCCGGGCAGAGATTTTCTTTTCTGATTAGCAACAATGGATCCAATGGATGACGCGTTATCGGAATTTCGCTGGAACCTGAAAATGTTACTTCGTTTTGGTTACCCCGAGGTAAGTATTTACGGATCGGCCGCCATTCCGAGTTCTGACCGATCCTTCATGTTCGTAAATTACATAATATTCTAGTTCAGTCTACCAAACTAAACTATATTTTTGATTGATTGGATTATAATCCAGGGAATCCGTCTAGACCTTCTTGAATCAACATATCATCTGTACTATGATAAAATAATTGCGCCCAATTTAATTCAAGCGAATACAGAACGGTGGGAAGATGTGTTTGAACACGTCCCTTCACTAGAGATCACGTTTACCACTTCAGAAACCGGAAATCATGGATCGCATAATTCTTTTCTTATAAAACTTCGATTCGCCGATAATGAAGAGGATCACGGTCAATTGGCGGACGTGCTCAAACTGGTCAGTTATCCAAACTATGTTAAAGCAAAAGCAGAGCGAACTGTCGATCCAACAAATCCACCAACTGTGGAAACGGCAACATCATCAACTGGCACTGGAACTGGAGAAGGTCCATGTCATATTCCTACGTTCACTCTTCCTATGTGGGCACTGTTGGGCTCTCCTATTCAAATTTACAACGTGCCATCAGTGACAATTGGAAGTTCAACAGTTGTTCGAACACCAGAACTGAACCGAGAGACGGGTCTGGATTCTCAAACCCAAAGATTATTCCCTGGTCCTAGTGTCATTACTCGAGGGCCCTCTGAATTGTTCTCATCTAATGGTAAATTAAATTAAATTGGCTGAGTCTTTGTTTTAATAATTTCGGGAATGGTCAGTCCAGTCCGTTACTCCGTTAAGGCACAGTTGTACATATAGACAGTCTATTACACTATTCTCTACTACTAGGGGTACTTCCCGATTTACGCCAATCGAAGCACAACCAAACATCGAAAGAACACACGCGACTATATTTGAAAATTTCCGTTTGCAACGAATATAAATTAATGTTTGTAATTTTGATATTAAATCTCAATTTTTAAATGAACACTCTAGGGTTGTTACGTGACGTTGGTTCCTTATGTATGAAAGTGACCCCTCCCTTCCGTGAGTATGAAATTTAGAAAATTCTACTATTATTTTAAGGTGAGAGCTCATCGGTTTCCACTTCCACACGGACTCAGACCCCAACCAAGAAAGGTGAAGCTGTTGGACGAGGAACCGGTCAGAAACGAGGAAGAGGGCGTCCACCCAAGATTCAGACTAAACCCAAGGGTTCGTTAAATATGGAATCGACCTCGGAACTCGAAACCGGACGCAAGTTTTCCTCCAGTAGCTGCAACTGCAAATTTCCGGGACTCTCGGCCGGTAGCTACGGGACTGGACCTTTCCAACCAGCGACGGAGGTGGTTCTCAACTCTCAATCGGTGGAAACACTGATGGCACAAAATTCACAACCGTCAACAGCGGTAGTGATTCCGGTGGCAACGGGGACGGTTCAAAGTGCTGAACCAGTAGCAACGGTGGTACGTCCAGCTTCTGAACAAGAACGTTCTCAATCAGCGGCACTTGCAGCACAACCACGACAACCAGTAGTGCTTCCAATTCCTCAACTAGAGAAAATTCCTATTATTGTAAAAGTTGAATCGGCCCGTGAAACCCGTTTGTTTACTCCCACGACACAGACAATTCAAAATTTTATTGATCTCTCCCAAGATTCAGGTGATGAAGACGAAAATGAGGCTAATCACTCTTCCACCATTTCCGTTAATGCCGGTAATTCAACTTCAACCTCAGGTACGTCACTTGTCACTTTCATTTAATTTAATACAGCAAAACAGAGCTTCCGAATTGGGCCGTATTCCTTAATAGAACCTCTAGAGAACTTTTCTGGAAACATTTAGACTTTAGGCATTCCATTATTATAGCTTAGAGAGGACGCATATACCAAAATATCTGCCGATTCTATGGAGAGGACGGCAGTGAACCTTCCCTCCCTTCCCTTGCCCCTACGTTATTGCAAGAGCGAGGGTGTGATCCCTCGAACAGACATTGTGCGGTTGCTTTAAGGAGATTTTTTCCGCCGTGGTGGTGGTCATATTTCTGTGGTTTAACTTTAATTGTTAAAGGAAGCATTGTAACAATAACAATTGGGCTTTTACTTTCAGATCTGTCAGATAATGTTGCTTTCGCTACGCCTCGCCATGCTGAATCCGTTGCGGCTGAAAATTGTGCAAATATTGTTCATCCGGTGGCACAGCCAGTCTTGCCAGTGGAATTCGTTCATGTCAAACAGGAGCTTCTCGATAATGTTGCTGAGCAAAGTCCGGTTCCACTAATTGCAGCAGTTAGTTGTCGTTTGAATGTTGAGCCAAACCAAAGTAATGGCGACCGTCAAGACGTGCCTGTGATGTCTATACCAAGTGTGGTGGTAAAATTGGAAACAAACGAAAATGAGAATGATCTTGCAGCAGTAGCAGTACCAGTACCCACGAGTCGTAAGTCCTAAATAGAAATGATAGCCAATTTATACGGGGATCAAATTTTGAAAAATCCTCCTTCACTTTTTTTTTGGCAATATGACCTGTTATTAGTTGTGAAATTGTGAAATTAATTTTATTTTAAACATATTTCAATGTCTGATACAGGAGATGACCATGGCCAGGTTGGCGAAAAGTTAAATATTCGTGAACCCCAACCACCGTTACACACTGAAATTCGATTTGAGTCCAGACCCATTAAGGTAGAGGACGAGGACATGTCCGCCGCTGGAAACCCACTGGGAAATGTGATGGGAACGGAAACTCAAGAAACAACATCACTGCTTCCACCATACTCGGCTGTGGTTAATTCACGAACATCTGTTTACCTGAACCTCACACCAACTACGGCGAATACAGTGATGAATTCTCCTCGACAAGGTGAGCATATATTTATATATATTTATATATATTAATTTTAAATGTTTTAATTCGAAACTGATGCCACCGCCGCCACCGTCAACAGGAGTGACAGCACTGGAGTCTAATTCACATCCAAACACGCCAATTAAGACTGAACAACTACCCCCTGTGGAGACAAGTCCGATGGCTTCTACTGCGGTTACAGCAACACTAACTGAAGTCTCGACTACGACTATGAATTCAGGCGAATTTGTTCATGAGAACACGAATTCTCCAGCGACACAATTACCAGTGTCAGCTATATTCTCAAGGACCCCTCTTCAAACTAATATTGGCTATCCGAATCGAAGTCATCACGGTCCTCAATTTAACATCTTTCGTAGTCGGAACGGAGATACTAATAAGAATCAACCAATCCTTCTTAAAGGGCCAGTTAATTCTGTACCCACTGTTGCAGTTAACAATTCTGCAACTCCGGAGCAAGGCCCGTACTTAAAATTGGTTTATGCTTCTGTTTCACAATAATTTATTAATTTAATAATATTTTATTTGTTTTTTTTAGTTATAACGCTAATTGAAGGTCTCAAAGCAAATGGTGGTCTAAAACGAATGGACGGGACTGTAGCTCAATTTACAACTTTTCCATGTCGTTTGATACGTGTCGGATCGTCCAGAGCTATTAAAAGCTTACATAACTTAGTAACGATATCGGACATTGGCATTTTATTTGATTTTCCTCATTCTCAAACCGGTAAGATAATTCTGTGTAAATTGACATTAACAAGAATAAGTAAATCACGTTGTTCTTTAGCTGTATGCTGTAACTGTAACCGTAATTAACCATTTTTACTTTTGAACTACCATACCTAGGTAATTTTGAATTTGATAAGAAATAGTCAACTGGTTTATGCCCGTATTTTGTATTTTAGATTCAATTGTCAGATGTGCCGTCCCTGCTGATCAAGTGCTTTCTGTTCATGTTCATTTCTCAGCCAGGATTCCACTAATAGTTGTGACGACGTCGCCGAGATATGCAGTTTGGTTGAGAGGAAGACTCGGAATGCCTAACTATTTTTGTCCCCTGAAAGGAGGTTGGCTGAAGAATTTTCTCATTATATGTATATTGTTTTCATATTCTTAATTTTCAAAACATTGATTTATACAGGGCCTTCACAAAAGCACCTGATGTTGATGTTGGACAAGTTCACTGCAATGGACATGAGTGTTATCAATAAAGTTTATAAACGTATTCTCGTAGAACTAAATTATGATGAAGCAAATGCTTTATTAATGAACACGACTTTGGAGGATCACACACCAGGTCAATTAATTCCAACAACATATCATCCTTCCAATGCTTTTTATATCCAAGCTGTTTATTTGTTTTCGGAGCGGTTTAAATAGTTAATCTATGTACATGGTGTCACGAATATTTGCTTACCAGATTGTGAGGTTGTTAAATTACTTTTATGTTACCCGTCTTGTAATGTTTAATACAGGACAAGTTGGGATACAGTTAAGTAATCGTGGGCCTCAACCACCGATATCCACTGAAAGTCCAATTGAGTCCAGAGCCATTAAGGCAGAGGACATGTCCACCGTTGGAATCCCACTGGGAAACATGATGGGAGCCGAAATTCAAGAAACAGCTGTGGGTAATTCACAAACACCTGTAAATCTGAACCTGACACGTGCTGCGGCGAAAACAGTGAATAATTCAGCTCGAGAAAGTGAGTATATATAAAATATACATTCTTTTAAATGCGTTACTTAAGAAAATACTATATCATTCAATCGATGCTTTTTGGATCCCAAGTGTTCATTTATTTTCGGTGCGGTTAAGTTGTACTGTACTGTATACAGGGTGTTCGTACTGGAAATGAAGGGTCACAAATTCACCCTTTGAATCTTGAATGTACCTCCCGGATCTTATAACTTCCAGGAGGATGGTCGGATTCCGTTAATTTTTTGCATAATTTAGATTCCTCATAAAATTCTTTTAACACTATCCATCTTATCCACAGAATTCTGAAATTTTGCCAAATTTGACGACATAATGCGGGCTCCCCTCAAACATTACCCCACTGCACTGCAACTTCACCACACCTCGCCCCACCACCCCTCTCTCTCTTTTAGGGAACGCATTTCCGGAAATTGTCAAACTCCGATTTCTAAACTTTCTACACTAGAAAATGTCATTCGCTAGCTGGTCAAGAAGATTTTTAAAATATTTTTGCATTATTAAAACATGTTTTCAAAAAACAAAAACAAAATAAATATGGGAATTTTCAATGATTTTTTTTTCGAGAATATATTTCAATAATGAAAAAAAACTTCTTGATCCGGTTGCAAATGACATTTTCTTGTGTAGAAATTAGGAAACTGGAGTTTATGACAATTTCCGGAAATGCGTTCCCTAAAGAGAGAGAGGGGAGGTGGGGCGAGGTGTGGTTAAGTTGCAGTGCGGTGGGGTAATGTTTGAGGGGAGCCCGCATTAATTTCAATGAGAACGTTCCTGAAGTCATACATATAAATGCGCCACCTTCCTTTCACTTTATCCGGGAGGTGTTCCGATCCTGCTTTGTATACCATGAATATATATGACGGCTAAAACGTCAAAAAGTCATAAAGTTTCCTTTCATTTTGTATGAAACTACTTAAAACTAAACATTTTGTGTTTAGGAATTTTTAAATTTATAAATTTTAATTTTGGACTCTAAAATTAAAAAAAGTTTTAACTGCAGCGAGCTTCGGATCCAATATTTAGTACGATTTTGCTATGTTGATGGTTTGAATCCCTGGTACTGACTCAGTTTGGTGATTGCTTCATATGGGTAATGCTCAATGCTCTACTGCAATCTTGAATCTTCGTACTACTAGGGGTACCTTTCCTAGCCCAAATAGCCAGCAACCCATCTTAACCGGACATGGTTGTTTCGTAAAGCGATTGTGAGTAACATAGTTTTTTTATGAACACACAGAAGCGAATAGTGACCCCGATTGGGAACTTGAACCAGGACCATCTCGTCGGTCTTCTAGAAATGGGCGTATACACAGTGGAAATATTAAGCGTCCAACAACAGCAGGAACTCCTCGGACACTCACGAAGAGAGTAAAGAAAGACGACAACGCCAGTGGACAATCTTCTGATGTTGGACCGAGTCACAACTTAGAGGACGATTCTCGAGATGTTGAACTGAGAACTCCTGTTTAGTTGTTAAACTAACTGCATATTTAGTGTTGAACTGTTCTATCGTTAGCTAGTAACTTCGTACGTATAGAATTAGTATAGAATTAAATTATAGAAGATAAAATTGTGAGCCTAAAATCCTCACTTTCTGCTCGGAGTCTTACATTGTTGGAATACATGGACGCAATTTCATTCATTTTTCATTTCAAAAATTAGATTTATTACTGAGTTGATTTTCATCGTATTATTTTGTATTTCATTTGTACCTCTCCATGGCATGAATTTTTATTTTGACATATGCGTGACGCAATTGTTTAGTTTTACTGTTGAATTCCTTTTTAATAAAATAGTTTTTAATAAAATAAATAAATAACAAAATAACTCGTCAAAATTTCGTTTTGGGAGAAACTGGCAACACTGTAGCCATCTTTTTTCCCGGTTTCGCTCATAGGAGTATTTTTTCGTTCAATAACAGTTTCGCTCATAATGACACACCCATTCAGACTTGGGTCAATTACTTTGAAGATGTAATGAGTTACGATTACATTACGTTAAGAGAAATTGAAAAGTAATGAAATACAAATACAGTTACTAATTACGTAATTTTTATTTCAATTAACCCAAGTATCTCCATAATGGTATTATTCTACAGAATAGTTCATTTTCTTTTCCCACCCCTCCACCTTTGCAATTGAACCTGAATTTTTCTCGAAAAAAGTACGTTATACATTTTCTAATTTGTATGTACATTTTTAAAGTATTATCGATTTTGGTTGTAGTCTTTTATCGGTTGAAAGGTTGCGGCTGCGGCTATTGTTTTTCGACGACCTTCGTAATTTTCTCCCAAGCTGCCATTTTGTTTTTCAGTGAGATAAAAATTTCTAATCTCTTGTCATAATTTGTCTTAAACAGCAACACATGAGCCAAACAAACAACCATGCACAGAATTCCTGAATTACCATGGTTGTTGGGTGCCCTGCGGAGTTAAGAACGGCAAATACAATTGTGTATGGAGAATTTATTGAGCGAATCAACAGAGAAGTCACTCCGTTTGAAGTCATTGATTGTGCTTGTTTATTGTGTAGGGATGTTCGTGGACTTTCCATCGAAGAACGGTATATTACTCTCATTCCGTTATATCAACC
>JAQFYE010002512.1:0-17786 GCA_034694305.1 Protaphorura glebata
CCCCCCTTTGTTTATAATTTGCTGTAAATAAATTGCGAAGTTATGTTAAGGTCAAGCATTTAAATTGCATTGTGAAACTATGATGGTGAGCTCTTGAATTGATTCCAATGACAGTAACACACAAAAGTTTTGTGTCACTATGAGAACGACAATTTTTGCGACAGACGCACGGTATGTGTGACCTGGCCGTATATTTTCCTTCATCTACTACTCTGCGATGTAACCGTGTTATAATAGTCAGAAAGAGATATGATCACCTACTATAATAATTTTAAATTGTTTTCTGTCGAAAAAAAAATAACTCACCTGGATTTGGATTTTTTCGATGCAACAATTGTATTTTCATTTTCGTTTCTCTCGGACCTGCATATAATGGACTCCGTGGATTGCGTCCGTCTCAACATTTCGAATTCAATTCCCTTAGGTGGTACAGCACCGAATTATGAGCAATAAAAGACTTTAGTTACTTCAGTAAAATTTGAAAATAAAGACACTAAAAAGTTGAAATTGGGCGCTAGTAAAACTTGATTCAATTAAATTGTCTTCAAGACCTATAACTGAAATCCAAAGTTAACCCATTCGTCCCTGCGAAAAAGAACGAGTTGAAGATTATTTTGGCTCATGTCGTACATTACATACCATCCTATAGTACTTTTTCTCATCCAACTCGAGTACACCCACAAAAAAAGTAATAAAACGACTTGCTATATACAATACCAAATGTTGAAGGCAAACGACTACGCCACTGTTAAAAAACTATCCACTGTGATATTGATGTACGAACCACTGCGGACTTGGTATGAATGACTGGTAGTTTTCGTTTAGTATTAGTGCCCGGTTAATTTGTTGCTGCATTAAGACTTGAGAAACGAAACGACAAATGTGATCATGTATTATTCAGAAAATGTACTCAAAACAATTAAGTAGTAAAAAAAAATAACTAAGTCATTTTAATGATTGCGTTCCATGTTTACTTTGGTACATGTACATCTTTAAACTGAAAGCATTTAAATTAAAATACTAACGAATGTTAACTATTATACGTACTGGTCAGGGCAGGCATGGCATAGCATCAAAGCACAATTTTTAATTTAAACACCGTTATCCTTATACAACGTTCCGAAACTAATTAAAACTTCATTGAAAAATGAAGATCTTTTTCGCGGTGTACATGATTATCGATATTGAGGTTAGTTGGAATATTGCTCAAATCTTACTCATTGTGAAGGTCAACCTCAAGAACCCTAAAAGTAACAGGTGACTATAACCCTAACAGACCTGCTGGATTCCCTTAACCTGCAGAAAGGACTATATATGAACGTGTCTGAAGTCTCAAAGCGTACAGTGAATTCCTGCCCCGCTAAAATTTTACCGATATTCTTACGGATAGTTCAAAGTTTCAGTATGGATAGTTCAAAGTTTCAGTATGGATAGTTCAACATCTCAGTACGGACAGTTCAACGTTCCATTTTTGATGTTTCTGTTGTGTGAGCTATGAAGTTGATGACTTAATACTTAAATAAACATAATTCAATTCAATCCAAGATCAGTTTCGAGCTTGCAAATTGTGTAGGGTGAGGTGTGTTAATTTCAGCCACCATGGAGACAATATGCTAATAAATTACAGTCACCTCTTAACTATCGTGGGTATGGCAACCAAGACTCATGCGCACAAATGGCGGTGGCAGTTATTAGCGCACTTTTTGAGGTTAAGGAGGGATTAACCCATAAACGACAAGTGCTAATTCCAGCTTATCTTAATGCACGTGACTCCTCGAAGTCCTTGTACTTCCGTACTTTCCGGACCGCAACCTAATTTGATTCGTCAAAATTATTGAGCCGTATTGAACTTATGTATTTCGACCAAATCCACACATTATGAGATGTCCGATATCCCTGAATGAACTAAACACTAAACCCACACTTACAGCACATCTTAAGATGCCTAGTGCCCAATTTTGAATTCTGAAGAATACCGATAATTTTTTTCTGCCTTCCTGTGTCCACCACTGCTGTATATTTTCCCCGTTACGTCCTAACAATTATTATAGGTAATTGTTCACGAGCTGACACCGCCCGGCTGAGCCGAATTCCTGGGAAGCCCAAAACCAGAAGAACAAAGGTCCGTCCCCACAAAAATTGGTCAGCCAATTAAAATTAAAATACTTATGATCGCATTTCTTTTTCGTTTTTATCAAAGTTCGGAATCTCCGACGCTTGGCATATTGACCTGTGGGTCATAGTTCGTTACTACGTACAACGAAAAATCAGTTTGAACTAGAATCTAATACGCGTCTTGAATTTCCAATGCAAGGCTTCTATTTTTTTAAATGAAACATTTATCCAATCTGAAAACGATACATTTTATGCAAACCTTTCTCCATTTGTCTGGTGTGTATAGAACCACATCTTTCAAACGAGCTAAGCTCTGTATAACTTGCAATTTGTTAAGCCTAATTAGTAAAGCCATTTCAGTATTTGTTCATTGTTCCTTACCTTATCACTTCTAACACAAAGACAAGCTTAATCATTTAAATGCCAAGTTCAGACAAGACAAGAAGACAACGCTTGTATTAATTGTGAAAATTGACTGAATTGATTAATATGCAAAATTTCAAACGAGGATAACAGCGACTTTTCAAAGCCAAACTTCATTTGCTAAGGATTAGTGATACTCATAGTTTTAATCCATATTTGTAATGAATACAACTAAAATAAATTCAGGAGTAATACATAATTACACACAGAAATCATATCATATATAATTACTTGTATTATGTTGAAAATTGATCAGTCGCCATGCGCAAGAATATTTCTAAATCCATATCACGGTTTTGGATCGATCGGAGTACAGCTGCTATACACTACCTTTGCGTTACCGAATTGGTGACAAGAAGAATTGTAAATTACTATAAAGTACAGTACATATAATTGCACTTGCTCCTGTCCATTGATTAGCACATTAATAACAATAAAAACTAAAATCAAATCACATTTTCATTCGCAGGTATAATTCGTACAATTCTTCGTGCCAACGAAATTTGCCAATTGAGTAGTAGAAATTATGAATGCGCGCCACATATTTAAAAAAAAATCTAATGAGTTTAAATAATTAACAAGTTACGCTATGACAGAGCTATGTAGTTGCATATTGTTTAGTAAAAAATTTCTTTCATGCACACATGAAATGTTTCCTTCCTGCTAAGGAAAGGACTAATCCATCTACATATAAGCGCAACTCAACGTAACGTCCTTTCATTTTGAAACTAGTTAAACCATGGAGGTTACTCGTCTGTAATTATTATTATTATTAAATATTTAAATCCATTCGATATTCCCTTCTTTCATAGACACTGGATTAATTTCTTCCAATTCAAGTTTTCATGAGACTCACGTTGTTGTTGTTACATTGGAGCTTGTGTGGCAGGTTGTTGGTAAAATTGTGATGGTTGTGTTCCAAAATGTGATGGCATTCTATTCCCCCGAACCCAAGCAACAAACAAACTCTTTAGACTCAATTATATTAGAGTTTTCTCCTTCCTTCCTACTCTGCTTATACTCTTCCAAAAACTTTCTCCAATCAGATTACTTCATAGCATAGCATAGAAAGCACAGCACTGAATTTCAAATCATACCCCAACTTTTTCTTCTTTTCATTCCAACATCCGACATTAAATTCCACTCACATCTTTAACCAGGATTAAGCACGTGCGTCAGTCAATCAACAAGGGCATTCAGGCGTTGACATAAACCAATCTCTCAGTTCCCTACCAATACTTCAGACACCCGAAATGAAAAAGCAGCTTAAAAATTAGAAAAGTAAAAGCGAGAAACAAACATAACGAACAAACGAACTATGAACTAACACAGGATATTGAAACATGATTCGAAGGGAAATGACAACTGGACATTTTTTGAGCAGTCTGTATTGGTCAGGCAAGCAAAAATAAGGGATCTGCACAATTCTTGCGAAAACTGTGAGTTTGGCGAGTTAAAGGATACCGCATACGCATACACCTTATGGAAAAATCTGCGCCGATGGAAATCTTTGGGTTTATTATACGTTGTGGTCCTGGTGATTCCGAACTACTTTTGTGAAGGACCTACCACCAAAAGTCTAACCCCTTGGCCGCTAGAAATACACTGTTGGGCATGTGCGATAGCGTAGGGTGAAAGTCAAAGTGAAAGTCAAACTGAAAGTCACTGTACGTCATCCATGGCACATGCCCAACAGTGTATTTCTAGCTGCCAAACGGTTAGCCATTGGGGGGTAGGTCCTTCACAAAAGTTATTAAGAATCACAACGACAACAACATAAAATGCAACGATTTCCAACGGCGTACATTTTTCCATAAGGTGTATGCGATAACCTTGCGAGGAATTTTGGAAAACCAGATTGAAAATTTGTTTCTCTCTGAAACCAAATCATACACTTCACTGATCTAATTTTCTATTCGACAGAACAGAGCCAACCTTGCAAAATAGTTTTTGTAATCTTCGAATTCGAATGTTAATGCGTTATTTTTGATTTCTTTTACTATAGTTTGAAATTCGTCGAAATGATATTCATTTGCCAGACCGATCCGTAATCAACATTTCAACAAATAGAAGTGTCAGAAGCGAGCAAGCAATTTAGTTATTGCTTATCCGAGAACACGCTATTTAGGCTTTCCAAAGAAATACAAGAGCGAAGCTACCCAAAGAAACAGTCAGTACCATATTAGAGATAGCCAATAATAGTCAACACGAAAAACTAGAGCATTACAAGTTTTTCACGGAAAACAGGATAAATCTACGATTTATTGAAAAGCTAACCAACCATGCTCAGTGCTAAAAATTTTGTGCGAATACGTACTCGTAATTCGTACCAAGCCTAAAATCTAATATATTTACCCTTGCGGAGGTAGGTATGGCATGTGACCAAGTGGCTGCATCGATGGATTGTGTTGTTGTTGAAGATGTTGTGGCGCATAGATTGACTGGGGCTGTGGTAGATGTGGATGTACCATAGAGTTTGGTCCGACCCCTTCTACACTAGACATCATAATTGGTGCATGACCAGGACCAGACATTTGTGTCGATAAAACATGAGGTCCCATCTGTGGTGGCTGTTGTTGTGGTTGACTATTGGGAATGTTAATATTTTGCTGAGAAGAGTTACCGGGAACATGAGTTGGACTCATAGTGACCTGGGGTGGGATACCATTAGGAATTTGTTGCATTCCTGGATGATGCTGCATCATTCCAGGCGGAGGCATGGATGCAGGAGGGCCGTAAGTAGAACCGGGCGGTAATGGAAAGTATGGGTAAGGAACACCTTGAGGCATTGGCGGGTAGTTCATCATTGAAGTCGGGGGACCTTGTTGTTGAGATACTACAGGTTCACGCATCAAATTATGGTACATGTTCAAAGCATCTACTAGTTCACTTCCAAGTCTTGTCAATTGGGCATGTCTTCTGTCAATTTTCTCAAGTTCTTGATCAATCAATGGTCCCATCAATTCAACTTGTTCTAAGGAAGTGAATATTTATTCTTCACTTCAGACAATCCATGAGTATACAGGTGTAAAGACACGTGAACAGAGAATTGTCTCAAAATAACGAATAATAATAATAAAAACAACAAAAAGAATGTGTACATACCCTCTAACGTTGCCAACTCTGGAGGATCCGCAAGCGCTGTAACGTCTGCTTCATGTAACATGTCCAGTGCACTACGGAATGAAATAAAAACACCCTCAATGTTAAATTAACGTAGCGATTCAATAATTGCATAACAATATGCAAGTCTCCACTACGAGATCAGAACTATTTATTTTCTATAAGCCGGTGTCACAATAATATGTACAGATTCTTATCGTTAACACGGCAGTGAACAGTAAACTACTTAAACATTTCAAATATATATTGTACGTGAAATTGTCAATACGGCAATATGAAAAGTATATTGTAATACAGTTGAAAAACTAATTGTCGGACGAAATTCATCGGTCCGCAACTTCATAACCTGGCTAAATATACTCCAGGTCAAACCAAAACTTCAATACATTGTCCCAGTTCTGAGTTTAGCAATACATCGTACTGTATTTTAATTGAAGACAGGCGAGGCCTTACCTGTTAATTTTTGTCTCCTCAATTTCCACAACCTCCGGGTGGGACTCCACTGTCTTAACTTCAACCTCCTCATTAAATTGCACCGTCTTTCGACTCGTTGTCTCTTCTACACATAAAAAAATAATTATATACTTTACTTTTGGAAATTTGGACTTCAGTATTACTAGAAAAAATTAAGACTGGTTAAAAATAATTACTTGGTGGCTCGGCACTGAGATCCGCCGTTACAAAATTTGCTGGAAACAGCCCAGTTCCCCGTTGATTGGATCCTTCCCACCAATTAGGATCAGTATCATCCAATACGTGGACTAAATACATACATATTTACGAATCAATCTTGGGTTAATTAATATTTAGCATTCTGCTTCTGCATTCTGCTTCTGCATTCTGCCCTTCTGATAATACACTTCCGTGAAAATCGAAGTGTGAATCCCGAAACCAAAAACTAAAATGCTCACCAATCTCTCCCGCGCTGAAGGTGAGTTCGTTCTCCTCGGCCGCCTCAAAATCGTACAATGCCCTGACTTTTCTAGCCTCAGGAGCCGGAGCTGCGGCAGTCTGCCCAGAAGACGCCGAAACTAAGCCCTGTGGATAAAGATTACTCTTCGGAGATTGCTGAGCCTCTTTGAGCGATAACTCGATCGCTGAAACAAAATGACAAGATTTTCATAAATATAACGTACATAGTGCATGGAGCCTAATTCGTCTCGTCGTCTTAATGTGACATGTAAGTGGGATCAACGTGATTTTGTTTTTTGTTATCGTGTTATATTTCGTTGTTACTAGAATAAACCATTGAATCTGAATCTGAATACATATTATACTTTGCATAAATAACCTCATGCAATTTGTAATTTCCAACCTTTAGCTAAATCATCCGCTTCTTGCTGGGTCTGTGAGTGGGCTGTACCTCCTGCTGAAGTGGGGGCATGGCTGTGACTTTTTGTCTTCCGATGGCCGCCTCCACCTTTCTTTCCCTGTTAATAATAAAGATAAAGATAATTAATAGAACTTACGTGTCTGCAGTTTTAAGTTACTAAAAATATTGTAAGAAATGTCAATTTACCTTTGAAGGACTATTATCTGAATTTGGAAAATCGGTCCCCGTAGACTTCAATTTATTATAAAACGATGGTATTAAATCCAATTGAGGGTCACTCTTAAATTCATTAAGTGCCCATTTTTCAAGGCAGTGCAAAAGTTTGTCCTTGATTGTTTTCTCCGTAGTCTTTGTCAAAAGCTTAATAAAGTCCTGCTCAAATTCCCTCGAGGCAATTTCTAGATGAAAGGCAAGGCCACAATTGCTCACGCAAGCATCCAATAACTGCGAAACACATACACGAAAGAGACAAATATGTTAATCGGGTATATCGATCATTTCTTTACTCTTCAGCCTTATAGCAAATGGCAATTGCAATAAGCACCTCCTTCTGGTATGCTACCCTAGACTGGCTAAACCATCACATATTTCACTTCACTTCACTGACTTCACATAAGGGTCCAATCATTTATTTGAAACATTGTTTTATGTACGACAAATAATAAAACTTATTGCTCTGCCGCGAAAAAATTTGACAACCGTAGAGCTGAATAACAGATCAATTCTAAAGTGTATTCAAATTAAGAGATAGGAGGTCAACAGCAAATTCGAGCTTTCCTCAATTGGAGTCTGGCCAATTAGGACCCATTCTATATTCTTCCGGTCTTACCGTAATAGCTTGAATAGCAATGTGGGGATCTGGACTATTTAGTCTCTTCATGATTGCTCGGAGGCATTCCTTCGGAGCTTGCTGGGAAGTACCTACTTTGTCACAAATGTCTAAGATTAATGCCCAGTCTTCCTTTGTATTGGTCTCTGCAGTCGCCTTTTCTGAAAGAGCAAATGCAATAGGTTACATATTATTAAATGGAAATTCATTTTCCAATTAAAAATGCAGATTTCAGTGTATTCGTTCGAAGGAATTGAAATAAATAAAAAGTCAGGTCTTACCAACGACTTGGTCGAATGGAGAGGTTGTTGAAAATAACCCCATATTGGTGTAGTCTTCTCAGATTAATGCAATCTTAATCACCGAATTAGACAAATCCGACACAGGTTGATTAGATAGTAGAGACCTCTCACTCTCACCTCTCCTTCTTCTGAACTCTACATGAATAAGAGAGCTAGCAATTATTATGTTATCGGATCGGACTCCAGGAGTTAAATAATTTGAAACTATAAATCTCCATCTGTCATTCATCTGCGACATTTACGTGTTAAGGGTAGAAGTCGCGTATTTAGCCGAGGGTGTTGCAAATTGAGTTCATGTGAACATTCTACATTTGCGAACGGGATCTGCGATGCCTTGAATTTGGTTATTCTGAGTATACTCTAAGTGCTAATTTATATCCGGACACTAGAAATAGAAAAAATGGGATAATAGGAACTGCTTCCCACGGCTTGTGACCACCAAACCTATTGTCAGTTCGCACGAAAAGTGAAGCTGCCGACGAAGCCATAACGGTCGGTGTAGGATGTCAGAGGGAATATCTTGCAATGCGCTTTGGTTTCCGACTGTCAGGATTTTTGGCTTTTACTTTACTCATTTTCAGCCATTCTGAAACAACTCATTCGCCCCCTGGATGGAAAACCCGTACCCGTAACATTTTGAGGGATTAACCACATACCCTTAAGTAATGGCTCAAAAATAGTTATGTTCCCCAAAAATGCCTTTAACTATTATGTTATCGTGTTGTGTTATCCAATGTTCACTTTCTTCTGCACGAACAATAAGACACTGCGCCCGTCCCTTCAAATTCTTCGCAAATGATAAAATCGTGCAGTTACTGCAGTTAGAAAAAGCAATTGCTTAGAGACGTAGAAAAATCAATTGATTAGAGACGTTTTCAGCTGTTTCACGTCAAGCCAGCGCAGCGGTAAATAATCGGATGAAATGCAAGGGGCAGGGCAGACGGTAGTAGTAGTGCAGGCAGGCTGGCAGGCAACACACTACCAATCTATCAGTCAAAAAACGGAATTAAACTCAAAAAACATTTTCATTACTCTCCAGTTTAGTAACGTAGCAGTCGTAGCACGCAACCTATAACCAATGATTCATCGGCCAATCATAACAGAACAGATAAGGACAAGCAAGACAGGTACAGTCAGCGCAATGTACTAGGTAATGAATGAGTGTGAAGTTTGAATTCGAAACAATGAGTTGCACAAGGATTTGCACGAGTAAATAGGGAACGGAACGGAAGGTTGTTGGATTTTACTAATGAGGAATGAGAAATATAGTGATAATACTTACAGTAACTTAATAAATGTTGAGCGTAATAACAGTGTATTTTTTGCATAGAGTTAGAAATTTCAGATTGTCTCTATGTTTTTTCTCCAATCCATAGGTTCGGAAAAAACTTGCTACAATTCCTAACTCTATGATTTTTTGTGTTTACAATGTTTACGTTCAGCCGTGGTTAATTAATTAAGCTGGTTGTGATATTGTTATATCAACATACAATAATAATTCGAAATAATTTCTATCAAGATTTTTAGTTTCATTAAGTTCTTTGGTATATCCGATATCCAATGAAAACATTGACGGAAAAAATTATCCGAAATTTTTGGTAATACATGTATTGGTATTGGTACCCCTCAACATTGACGTGAAATGAGAATCGCCGGAAGCAGTATCTGATTTAACCCAAGATTTTCAACTTTGACAGGGATTTCTCAGGAATGCTTCTTACCAAATTTTCTGAGATCATGAGATAGGCCAAAACAAAAGTATCACAGTTTTACACGAAAACACTCTCAGGGCATGTCAAAACGGCAATGAAGTGAGAAAATTTGGTGTCGGGTCAAGGTCCTCCTGTTCAAGTCAGGTGTATCGAGTGTATCCCTATCCCTTGTTAGTGGCTTTTAGGCTTAGGCTTACACAAGTTGGAATGTATTGGAAAATGGAAACTGGAAAGATTCCGGACACCAAATTAAAAATGGGATGGGTTTCATTCAAGTGACGACGGACTCACATGACTATACGAAAATTACGATCATTGGTGACTAAGCTTTTGCCGTTTTGGGTTATAAATGTGCAACATTATTACGAAATACCGTAATACACAAATTGAAATTGCATTTATCTTTATAATTCCCAATTTTCCGTACCAAATAAAATTTGCTCACACCTAATGGTATTTCATATTGGAATATTCATTTCCGAAACAACTTACCACAATTGGGTTACAGTACAGTTACCGCTTGTGTACTGATGAATCAGGCCAACCAGGCAAGCAATTAATTATGAAACAACTGACAAGCAGTCAGAGGGAATGAATTTACTATGCACGATTTCCTTCCAGGAAAACAATTAAGGAATAACAACCGAGCCAAAAGTGACGATGACTGTTCTGATGACGAAATTGGTAACAAATTGAATAAAGTCGTCGTACTTGATCGTTAGTGACTGAAAAACTGTCCCGAGTTGGATCAATCACCTGATTTGACTTTTCACCCTTCAGCCCACCTTACAGAACTGACTCATACGCGATTTGATTATTGGTAGAATAAAATAAACTGGTTGACTGAATTTAGACGGATATTTGATTTCCACTTGGTAGGAAAGGGGCAGAAGCAGAACTAGAAACTAGAAACTAGAATTGTACTAGAACTAGAACTAGATTCGTAACACGTCACGTGAAAGGGGTCGTCGAATTGCTCTCCACTTTTTTATAATCCTAACGCAGATGGGAGGAAAATATTAGAGCTTTTCTGGTTTGGTCTCTTGAGCACATCGCACACTCCTTTTGCGATTCTTTTCAACACTTAGGTTTCTGTCTTTCTTCCTTTGTTCTAACTTATAACTTGCCGTACGTAAACATATAGAATGAAAAGCGCCAATCGTACGCGTACGATTGGCGCTTTTCATTCTATATGTTTGTTTTGAGACGTCTACGTCAGAATATGAGCATCATACACATACACATGCATTTTGTAATCAATTCGAAATTTTAAATAAATATCTTTTCATGTGATGTAGGTAGTCGGTAGTTTTTACCGCTTCGCTTCGATATGGTTTAGAGGGTGTTGACCTAAGGATGTTGACTAATTCAACATCTCGGGAGTATCGGACTCGTCTGATCTCATAAATTCCAGCAGATTTGGATTTTTCTCAAGCGTTTATACACCTTTTTCAAACCATACTTTTCTGACTGGAAGACTATATGTACATGATGTATGGGAAATACCCAAATACAAAATACAACCCGCACGGTACTTCCCAATATCTGAAGAACGGCTCATACAATTTGAAATAACTCCTAATATTAGGATTCCCTTAAAGAATTTGAGCCGAAAGAGTATAGTGCTCATAGTACGTATAATTTAGCTTTCCTTACCTTCATGTCAAACTTTTTGGATTGAAGATCATCGTAACTGGCATAGAAAGACGGGCGGTGCGGTTCCTCCTAAGCTAATGCAATATTTAGGGCGCTGCTAAAGCTATAGCTTCGCGGTATATTCTTGACCTAAATCAAAAGGAATTCCTCCTCTTAGGTATCAAATATTATTGTGAGAGTTGGGCATGGCAAGTGGAGTTTATTTTTAAAAAAGTCCAGAAATAATAATTTCTATTCAATCTGTTAATGGCATAAACGAAAACGATTCACTCCCGAATCCCGATCCACATTGTAGAGCAGTGACGGGCAGCGAGGCCTTCTCATATTCATTTTTTATGCTTCAACTCTTACATAGTTAGACCTATAATCCATGAGAGACTAGATTTAACGGAGCAATTGAGAAGTTCTCTTAAAATGCATCAATGCGTTCATTCGTAGTTTCTTTACAAATTATGTGGAAATCAATTCTACCTTCGGTTTGGAGACCTCCGAAGGTCGCCTACTTTCGCGGTTAAGACCTTGACAACTTTCTTCGTATGTCAAAGTGTTACTTACTAACCAAACTTGATTATTAGAGTAAGTAGAAGTCCTAACAAGGTTTCCGTAGGTATTAGATTTGGCCTAAGTCAAATCCCAAATCTAATAGGAGTGGTCGAAACTCACAAGGTGTGTACGGTGTACGGTGTGACGGGGTTAATTGCACAGAGTGATTGCATACACTCCCAGTCCCCGTCCTTGACATAAAGAGTTGACTTAATTTCGACCATAGAAATCCATTGAATCGTCAGATCAACCGGGAAAAACGACAATTTACAAAGCCACGGGGTCTCACCTCGTGTTTGTTCAATTTGCGAGAAAATCGCAGGAAACTGGATTGACTGTGATTTCAATTTGATAATTTGATTCTGTTAAAATTTAATCAACTTCTAACTTTACAAATAAAATAAAATGGGGAAAAAGCGACCTTTAAGGTGAGTTTATTTTATATTTTTGGAAAGCGAAGTGTGTCGTGCATGCATCCGATAATTTAACGTGGACCCGGTACCGTGAGACCGTTACTTTCAACTTTTTAAATATTTCAATTCTTACAAATTCAATTATTTAATAACTCTGGTTTACGCTTAGCTTGTCTGACGGTGAATATGAAGTAATGTGTCAATGTGTGTATTTATTATTATTTTTGTAATACAACAATTTGTAAAAAAAGATATGGGTTGGGTTCACTGCTTATTGACGCTTGAGGGAGGACCTCTCGAAAATCGACGGATTCACCAACACGACGGAGGTTACTCGAGCGTCATGCTAATATGTGAAATTTCTGAGCAATAATTTTAAGATCATTGCTCCAGCCGAGCGTCCGATCTGTCTTGTTTTACAGTAACAGAAATTAATAAACATTGCCTGGTTACAATAGACATAATTTTTTTGAAGGAGCGTTAACAGTAATTGTCAATCGACAAGTTTCGTTTTGACAGAATAGAACAGAGCTAGTTCGTGCTGAATAGATTTCTTTCTCATTGTTTCAATCAATTAATTTTAAATCAATTATGTAATTATTTATTTTTCAGTGACAGTGAGTCATCTGATGATAGTGACTCTGAGATAAACGACTCAGATACAGAATTACAGGAAGCACTGGCTCGAGGAGACCTGAAACCTGGACTTGTTTTGGCGAAGAAACAAAAAGTTGAGCCGTCAGCACCAGCCATTAATAATCATGTTCGACTAGAGTCTAAACTGAACGAAATCAAACTCCCTGATACTTTTCATTGGGTAGAACGACTTGATGTTGTTAATGACTTGGCTCCCCTTGCTCCTGAAATCGCCTTCCAGTTGGATGACCATAGGGAGAAACGTGAAAAAGAAATTACCTTGTCAAACCTTCGAAAAACAAAGAAGAAGGTAACGCCTGGTCCTCCAACATTGAAATCTGTTGAAGAAGATCCAATTCACAATGACTTCAAGAGAGAAATGACATTTTATCGTCAAGCTCAGCAATCCGTTCTGATATGTTTGCCTAGGTTAAAAGCCCTCGACGTTCCAACGAAGAGACCAGATGACTATTTTGCAGAAATGGCCAAATCTGATGATCACATGAAGAAAGTATCTCAAGTTTTATTGAAAAAGCAAACTGCAAAAGAGAAGGCTGATAAAGTGAGAAAGATTCGTGACCAGAAGAAATTTGCCAAACAGACTCAAGTTCATGTCATTCAGGAGAGGCAGAAAGCTAAAAAAGAAATGGTGGAAAGCGTTAAAAAGTACAGAAAGGGACAGAAAAATGCATTAGACTTCTTGGATGACAAAAGGTCCTCTAAACAACAGAAAGACGGTAGAGGAGCAACCAATGGTGCTCGTGTAAGTAAGAAGCGAGATATGAAGAATGACAAGTACGGCTACGGGGGGAAGAAGAAAGGCACCAAGTGGAACACAAGGGAAAGTCTAGACGATTTCACAGGGGGAGGTAGAGGTCGTGGGAGAGGTGGATTTGGTGGCAGTGGGCGAGGAGGTCGATTCAGCAGAGGTGGTCGTGGTGAAGACAGAGGAGGATCATTCGGCGGAGGTAGAGGTGGTCGTGGTGAGGGCAAGGGAGGACGTTTCGGAGGAGGTAGAGGTGACTCCAGAGGAAGAGGTGGAGGTGGTCGGGGTGAATCCAGAGGAGGACGATTCGGCGGAGGTGGTAGAGGAAGTCGTGGTGGAGGTGGTAGAGGAGGTCGTGGTGGGGGCAGAGGAAGAGGAGGTTCTCACTGAATGGTACCTCTTCTTGGTCACATTTCAAAATATTTTATACAGAAGACTTTGTATAATTAATCCGAAATTAATGTACATAATAAAAAGTATGACAAAACCTATTACTAAATAGAAATGTTCAGGGATATTTCTTGACTAATGGTAAGACAAACTTACATTATAAGTCATTCATTATGTCATGACTTAAATATTCACAATCATAATAGACACGTTTTAGTTCACCTTGAATTCATAAAATTGTTTTTTCTTCACATTAAACTCTTACGCGTTTTCTCTCCAATTTTCCTTCCACACGTGCAAGGTGCAACTGTCCGTGTGCAAGTCATAAAACCGGTTAGTACATGGATTATGCTGGTTAATTATTGCTTGACAAAAGTTAGGTCTTCAGTGTTGTCTTTACTTCTTTTAAAAAATTAAATAGCTTAAGTAGTTGAAGGAGTCCGCCTGCGTGTTGTCTTACTCACAGAATTTCTTGAAACAAGTTTAATTGTTTAATGAATTTAACTGAGGCAAAGCTAAGGCAGATCGTGTTTTCGTGTTTCATTCAAAAACTATGGATAGCGATTAGTTAAACCAGACAAATGGTGTATTATCAGGTTCTTATCGGCAGATCATAAACAATTAGAAAATTAGATTCGGAATCAGTGAATCAGTACAAATTGGCTATCAGTGACATACAGGCCTATTCGTGTAATTTGTATACCAGTATGTCGACGCCAACAATCGTCAAACATCCAGGAAGTTCGACGAATGTTACCCTGAGCCTGAGCCATTCATAATATGGAAACCCGGTATGCTGGGGGGCTGAACTGATTTAGGCAAATAAGGGCATCGAACATCTACCTATTTGTATTATACAAATCTAACCTCAAAATAAAAATCAAAGACCCCTCATTGAATTATCAGTGAGTGCCTAATTCTGACCGACCGACCCTCTGAACGACTATTCGGGTAGTTATCAGATCTTCTACTCGTTTAGAGTCCACATATAAAGAGAGCTCAAATTCACATGATTAAGGGTGCACGCTCTGGACCTTAAGTTCACTACCGACCGTACAAACGAATATTTCGTTTTAAAATTCGAGACATTATTTTTTCGAAGAAAATGAGACACTATTCCTCCCGAGTTCCTTTCACGAAGCTTCAGTCAAAATTTTAGAAGAATCCTTTTGAGGATGTCGTAGATAAATCGACCCGTGTCGATAAGTCCCGATTTACTGCCCATGCCTATAACAAGGGGACTCTAATGAGACTTATCGACACGTGGTCGATTTATCTACGACATCCTCAAAAGGATTCTTTTAAAATTTTGACTGAAGCTTCGTGAAAGGAACTCGGGGGGAGTAGTGTCTCATTTTCTTCAAAAAAATAATTTCTCGAATTTTAAAACGAAATATAAGTTTGTACGGCCAGTGGTGAACTTAAGGTCCAAAGCGTGCACCCTTAACGTACGCACGGATGTTCTGCTATAGCATATGTGTCCACTTAAATGGCTGAATACGAGAAACCAGAGATGAGATTCCCTTGTGGATCTTACGCTACAAGTTCAAGGCAAGAGGATCAGGATTTTTGTTGAAGATCTTGTTTACGTTTATGGACCAGGGATGCTGCGATGCTGCATGCTGGTTAGGATCGAATTCTCTATGTCTATAGTCTATCTGGATCGGGTTTATGAACACGACGTAGATTGTAGACGTAATACAAAGATAATTCCCTCATTCCTTTCCTAGAGTTGACCCAATTTCTTAATCGGTGTTTTATATTTTAACTCAATCATTTCATTTATGTTACCTTTCGAGATCTCTGTACTGTGCGGTTATCTCGGTCCTGATTTCGTGGAACAGTTTTAAGGTAACAAATATTTCTAGTTGAGTAACGGGTGTGATTCATTTTTCTATAATTTTAAAGGGAACGGGATTGGAATTTGAAAATATTGAAGCCGATAGTTATTTAAGATTTCGATATTTTAGGATCACTAAACATTGAGGAACCATTTTATTTAAAACATTCCAACTTGCACAAGTAAAAACTAACGCACAATATTATATTTTTTACAGTATTTGTAAATGTTAGCTTATTTTTGTAAAACTTATATTTATTTCTACTTCGGTTCCAGCTCCACATTGTGTTAAATTACAATTGCATTGTTCAAATATTAACATGGTAAGCTATCTGCAGCATCGGCAGTCAGCATTCAGCATTTATGCATTAAAATACTTTTCGTTAATGGGGCGATATGCCTTCATTAATTAGAGAAAATTGTTTGTCGCACAACTTTTAGTATACGCCTGCCTTCAAATAATTTGTCAGACCGGCCACGATTCCTTTCGTGTATTTATATTTCAATTTGTTAATTCGGAAAGTGTACGATTTTGAAAAGCTCATGATTAGATGGTTACTTAATAGGTTTACCTACCTAATATATTAAAATCAGCCCGGACTGTTACATTTCGTAGGTGAATAGTTGCAGCAAGCTATCAGGATTCAGGAATCATGACTTCCCATTAAATTACAAAGGCTGGATTTATGTGCATTGCGTTATATGTTCAAAGTATTCAGAGTAATGCCAACTAATTTATGATAGGGAACGGTTTCAGAATTAGGCTTAAAAGCACAGGGTAGCCCGAAATATTTGTAACCGTCAGCCCAAGATGCAACATAGCTTGATTAAACCCGAAAAATTAATTTTGATAGAATTCAACCTTAAAGCGCTAGTATATAGTGGAGGGCTCGAACGCACATTACATTTCCAACGCTTCAAGATTGAAAAAAAATTATTCTTTCCAAAAATTGCAAAAAAATAATTCAGACCACTACGCACCACATGCAGTTGAGAGGTTGAGACGTACGTTGAGAGAAGGAAAAGGTTCGTGGTGGTTTGTAATTTTGTATATAACAGTTAATAGGAAATGCCATTAGTGAGTCATTTTGGCCTTCACCTTCACCCTTTTTCGGGAGGTTTTATACCTTGACCTTAACTCCTACGTGAGTAAACAGAATTATAACATTCACACATCCATTCCCAACCTAAGTTCAGTTCATTTCCTTGTTTGTTTGAAATAAATAGAAATAATATTATTTTGAATTCACATGCATTTGATATTTCTAATTTTGGGGTCGAGTAACTTCATTTCTTAATAATTTTAAAGTACTGATATATAGTTAACATTTGCCTTCATGCCATCATATAGATCATACCCGAGACCCGAGTGAAAGTTTCGGCGAATTGTATTTTCATTTTCATTTATCGATTGACTAATTTTGTTTGACATTATTCGGAAAATAGAAACCAGGGAATAGCCCTTTATGAAGAGAGAGAGGGTAAACTTGTAATTTTCTAACCCCACAATTTATACATTTTCAGACTGAAATTCTCAACCGACAACCGAATAATTTAGAACTGGCATGGCATAATACCTATGTAAGGTATAAGGTAATATATATATATACGGATCAGATTTATATGAAACTAGTGAACCCGTGCAAAATAAAATTTTGCATAAAATCTAGAAAATATACACATTCATTTGTAATCAATATTGTGG
>JAQFYE010002513.1:0-17783 GCA_034694305.1 Protaphorura glebata
TGTTCTTATTTTTGTTCTTCATTGGAGACCAGGCCACCATGAGATCATATGTTGAAATGCATTTCACAGAAAAAGGTTCAGAACCCGAGAGATTCCTCAATAGACGGCCGGGGGTTACAAGGGTCACAGGCGATGGAGAAGACACGGGAATGCACATTGTAGCAAAGTACTCGTTGAACTTGTTCCCGTCAAAATGGATTGGACTGTTTGCATTTTTTGACGACGATTTAGTCTTCAAAATAGTTTGCAGTTAGCTAACATATTTCACAAAAGTTTTAAAGAGAATATTATTATGATACGTAGGGTCATTCATAACCTTTTGGTCCCCAAAACTGTGCAGAACCTAAGGAGAGAAAGTGATCGATATACACATTTTGTATAGAATTTTATGGAGGATTTTATTCAGTATTGCATTCGTGGATGGAGAGCTCAAGAATTTAAAAAAAAATATGAAAAAAAAATCTATCTCCATGGATTGATTAATTTGAGTCGCCCTGCATGTACAATTTACATGATGAACAGATTGATTGATAATCCGCATTAAATTGTATATCTCACTTTTTTCTAACAACAATATACAAGTTGGGCTGCTCTTTCTGTTATATATTGATGAATCTAATTAATTGTATTTTTATTCGTAGATTTGAAGTTGCATTTGGCTGGAACGGATTATGGTAATTTCTTGGCTAATGAACCGAGTCCGATTTCTGTGTCCACTTTGGATGACAAGATGAGGAAAAAAATCGTGGCGGAATTTCTACATATGAAATACCAAGCCGTTGGGTCTCTTTCGACTTTCTTCGACTTCATTACGTAAGATTTCTTGAGTTTTTTCGGTTAACCTTTATTTTTTGAAAAAGTTGGTTATGTATGTTGACAGAAAAACCTTGGTGTTTTCTAGCACTTCTGATTCATCTTAATCTTATTGTTAGTTCTCGAAAGAGGAAACTTTTCTTTGTGAAACGGGGAATTTATTTAATAAAAGAATTATCAAAATCCATATTCTTGGATGTTTCAATTAATAGGTACAGCTACATGATCGACAACATTGTGTTACTGATCACTGGGGCTCTTCATCAAAGACCCCTGGGCGAGTTGTTGTCAAAATGTCACCCGTTGGGAACTTTCGAACAAATGGAGGCCATTCATATCGCATCAACACCGGTAGAACTCTACAACGCTGTTTTGGTCGACACACCTTTGGGTATTTTTAATTCCTTCTTGAATTTGTATTACACGCACAATTGAAAGATTGCCTTTAATTTCACTCTTTGCTTTTTGAAATGTTCTAGCTCCATTTTTTGTGGATTGTATCAGTGAGGCGTGTTTGGATGAAATGAACGTGGAGATCATCCGAAATACACTTTATAAAGCTTATCTGGAGGCATTCTATGAATTTTGTAAGAAATTGGGGGGCATCACCTCTGAAGTAATGTGCGAGATCCTAGCGGTGAGTTTATATCTTCAACAGAAAGAGTTCAGCTGTTAGGCTAAGGTCAAGTCAGGTCAGAGGTCAGAGTCAGATTCGTCAGAAGCGTACGTGTAATCATACGTCAGGCCAGATACATGATTTAGTTATCTTCTCTCACTTCTTCGACCATTTTGTGTCAGTCAGATGGCGTAGTGGATCTGATTTGGACAGGCATTTTTGTATTAAACGAGATGCTCTTATTAGGTATTAATCAATTTTTGCCTATAGTTTGAAGCTGATCGTCGTGCTTTTACCATTACGATCAATTCCTTTGGTACTGAATTGACGAAAGAGGATCGGGCTCGACTTTTTCCAACATGCGGGAAATTATATCCGGACGGATTAACTGCTTTGGCAAATGCCGATGATTTTGTACAAGTTCGATTTGTGGCCGACAATTTTGTGGAGTACGAAGATTTGTTTGCTAGGTCCGGGAATAATCTGGAAGATAATACATTGGAGGATAAGTTTTTCGAGTATGAGGTAAGTTCTTAAAATAAATAAGATTTCTTTGTAATTACGCAATTACATTAAGAATTTCCTCTACAAGAGTTCGTTTTATCAATTCGATGGGATCGAACCCTCTAAAGAGAATTGATAATGAGCTATTCTGTTTCATAATGCTTGTTGGATTTCTTCGAAAAGTTGTCACGAATATATATTGCCGTGATATTTCAAATGAAATCACGTAATTGAATGGATCTCAATTTTATAGTAATTGACACTATTACGCAATGGATTACCGCCGGAATATTTATTTTGTAATTAACAGGTTCGATTGAATGTGAATGCGTTCATGAGACAATTTCATTTTGGAATATTCTACTCTTATTTGAAACTGAAGGAACAAGAGGGAAGAAATGTGGTATGGATTGCAGAGTGCGTTTCTCAACGCCATCGTTCCAAAATTGATAATTACATTCCAATTTTGTAAAATTTGTCTGTCCTTGCCAGAAATCGAATAATTTCACAAAGTGCAAGAGGTAATAATTAATTAATGCAGGACTTGCAGGAGAAGGAAAATGTGCACTTCTAAAGTCCAAGTGCTTATTTATTTGTCAATTAACAGTGCCCGTAATTAATTAGGAATTATTATTCCAAATCATGTCAAATCTAAATCCAAAGTTCGTTAAAATATTTGAGTGTCAAAATTATTAGTTCTTTCTTACATAATAAACAGAATCTGAATTTCGACTCATTTCTGGTTGCTAGGAGAATTGAATTTTTGAGTTTCTGGTAGAACAAACAAACCAACGATGTTGAGAGCGAGTACGAAGGAGGGTCAGAGGTCAGAATCAATTTCGTTAGTCTGTCGTGTAGAATAGGGCAGAGCCATTTATAGTTTTAGGGTGAATTTTATTTAAGTCTTAACTGCATATTAAATCGTTTTTTTTAAACAAAACTTAGCCATTCTTTTAGAGTGATAAATCAAAAGTTTCGTAGACGTTCGGGCCATCCTGACCTACGAACAACATGGAGAAGAGAAAGCCTAAAAGGGCTAAGGAAGTCACCGACGAGACCAAGTCCAAGATCCTCGAGATTGGTAAGTTGACAAATGTGCTGAGAAGATCTTACAATATATTTAGCGTACGTAACATTCTAGACACACGCGCATAAATGAATTATGCTAAAAGAGGGATAAGGCACCACCGAATGCCTAATCAATGGTTTTTTTCTTATGACAGGTGACCTGATTCGCAAGAAAGATGCATCCCACCTCTCTGTTCACACTTCCAGTCGTCCTTCATCCGAGGAAAAAAGTGGCGGGAGCAGCGGGAAAGATGCTGAGAAAAAGAAGAAACTTTCAATCGATGCTAAGGCTGAGGTCGAAGCCATCCGAAGAGCATCTGATGCCAGATCGACCGGTTCATCTAAACATTCTTCTGGTAGCTCTGTCGGTGCGGATGAAGAAAACGAAGAAACAGAAGCTGCAAAGGAGAGTGCGGAAAGCGAAACAGAAGAAATGGAAGATGAAATTGAAGAAGTCCAAGAATTGACAAATAAAGAACTGGAAGTTGCGACTGCCATGCTTGAAAAACATATTCAAACTTTAGAAGAGGAACGAATCAAGGATGAGGCGAAGAAACGTGAAGACCAAAAGAAAAAAGAAGACCTTGATCGACAAGAAAAAGAAGTTGAAGAATTATGGGCCAAAAGTTTCGTTCCTGTCGGAAGGCAATTGCAAATGCTCAAAACATCAATGCGATTCGTTCCTGGGGTCAATACCACACCGAATGTCAAAGGTCATGCTGATGACCCTCCATATTTATTCAAAACTGCTGGGCGTGTTTATGAACGGAAACGTAAAATTGAGTACTCAGTTCTCTCTAAGAAATCAACGGTTACTTTTGAATTACCAGTGCCAGAACCACCGCCTCCGCCCCCTGCGGTTGACCCGTCTTCATCACCAACAGCTGAGAAGGTTCCAGAGGTCAAACCAAAATCAAAATTCCCACGTCCAGTCTTTGGTCTCAATTGGCCAAGTCAAGGGAGTCAAATCGTGTACCGAAGTCATCACAATCTCCTCGTTGCATTTCTGGCTTATTACAATCGTAAAGCCGAAGCTGAAGCTGCTGGATTTTCTGGGACTGACCTCTATGACCCATCCTTGTCTATCTCATGTTCTATTGCATGTGGAAAATCACCTTATCCACCAACTCGAACATTCTTACCAAAATTACCACAACCAGTTGATTCTTCTGCCATGTATACTCCAGTCGCAGCCTCATCCGCCGGAGGCGTGGATGGAGATTGGCAAAAAGTGGCATCACAAGTCGGATTTTGGCCGCCAGGTTTTGGTCCACAAAAGGATGGGACTTTTGTACCACTACCAATGGAATACTACATGCCACAAAATCAACCTTACTTTCCGGATGCAGAAGAATTGGCTCAAATGGTGGACATCCCTGCTGGAGCCACTGTTGGGTATTTGGATTCTAGTGGTAACTTTTACGTCCCTGAAGCCGGTGATCCACTTCCACCAGATGCGGCGATTGGTTATATTGATGAGGAAGGGAATTATCATCATGTTCTGGATCTTGTGGATGGAATGCAAGATGGAAGGATTCCTTACAAACAGGTCTATCCATATTATCCATCAGATGAAGATGATGAATTTGATGTGGATCCATATGGAGAAGTTGCTGGACATCATGACTCCATTGCTCATGGTCATTACCAATTTCCACATGGGTCATTGGCTCCTGGAACATTTCCTGGCGGTTTTCATAGTGCTTTTGGTCCCAGAAGTATCGCTGCTGGAATGCCTCACGCCCATTTCCCACCAGGGTATCCTGCCCATCTTCCGGTAGCCAAGATTCATCCTAGACCGTTCGTCAGTGAAGAAGAATACCTTCCAGGTAGGCATAGTACATATATAGGAAAATATCTACGTATCGACATATCGATATACTTTTCAAAATATCAAAATATTTGCGGTTTGTCGAAATCCTGTCTACATCGAGAACAAAATATCAACATTTTTATTCTTACTCGAATTCGCATAAAAATTGATAAAAACAAAGTATGCAACATTTTCCAAGATTTCTAGAAAATTTGAACTTTTCTTGAATTCCGCACAGTCCTATCACTCAAAGTCCATATTCGATAAAAGAGAAATGTCGATATTTTGTTATCTTCACTCCATTTCATGCTCAAACTTTTAGAAATGGGGAATTCGGAGTTTTTTGGAATATTTCAAGATAATCGAACTTTCGAATTCCGATTTCCGACAAGATTTATCAGATTCGATGAACGCGATGTAAGAATTTGGAGAGTATCGAATTTGAGAATGTTGACATTTCAAGATTTTATTAATCGTTGCACGCCTTACTTCCAGGTGATCCAACTCATCATCAATCTGAAGTTGTGTTCACGGGTGAAGGAGCGATTGCCGCTAAGAAGAATGAATGGGAAGCGGATAGTAAGAAAAAGAAAAGACGAAAGAAGAGAGAGCAGCGGAAAACAATATACTTACGTGAGAGTCATGATGGGATGCACCATGGTCATCACGAACATGATGAGGAAGAGGATGGTGAAGATTCGGGTAGTGACTGGGGTTCGGATGAAGATGATGATGATGAAGAAGAAGAAGGTGACTGGTTGAGAATATATCTTTTAAAACGAGTTAGTCCAAATATTCTGTATTCGGTCAAACATTTGATTTGGTCTGTACAAAATAACACCGCACAGTCCTTACAACAAATCGTAGGCTTTGGATTTGGTTTCATTTTTGATACGTTGTAGCCATTGACCTCATCAATAACTTTTGAGAAGGTTCTACTCCGAAAAACCTCACCGTTTGGCCTCTAGACATACACGGACCAAATGCATTTAAGAGTGGTCATAGTAGTCTGTGATGTATTGATGAGGTCGGGTTACTCACAAAGTGTATTTGGCCCATGTATTTTAGCGGTCAAGTGGTCAGATTTCTCGGCGTATTACCTTCACTAAAGATTAAGAGGTCAGTGCCTACAACATGTCAAATGCAGCCAAATCGAACGGTATACTCATTACTGTTAGGACGGCCATTGTTTTTTTTACATCTCAGGAGTTTTCCTTCTGTTTAAATTAATATTTCCTGTTATTTCCTTTCTCCATCTAGGTGAAGCTGGCCCATATAAAAGGCACTCTTATCGACCTCATAGAAGCATTCGTGCTTCTAATTCTTCACGCTTACCACCACCACCTATCATGTATGACACATCCATGCTCACAGACCCAATGTTTCCATCGTACATCAATCAAGGTTATACAAAACAAGAGATCATTCAAAATATGGCACCACATGGAGCTAGAGCTGGTTATTTGGATGAAAATGGACAATTCGTTGAAGTCAAAGATGGTGAGGAATTCCCTGATAACGTGTCACCGGGATATATGGATGAAAATGGTGTATTTCACCAACTCCTCATTCCGGCCATTAGTCGACAATCCATTGCTCAACTACAGGCAGAAATTCCAGCCGGATTCGTGGATGAAAATGGTCAATTTCATTCTACTCATGCTGTGGATAATACTGGAGCACAATTCGGATTCATTGATGAGGATGGTGACTTCCATATTTTACTTCCTGGAGAGAAAGCACCAGAAGGAGCTACACTGGGTCATCTTGATCGGAACGGAATGTTCCATGTTGCTAGGAAATTGCCACCTGGTGGAAGAATCGGTCATATGGATGAAGCTGGAAACTTCCAAGCACTCAAACCTGGAGAAGAAATGCCAATGGAAGGGCAAGGTGGTTACATGGATGAGAATGGGGTATTCCATCCAGCACCTCCACCAATGGTTCGTCAACAGAAAAAAGGTTCTTACTCACAAGATGCCGAATATGAAGAAGGAGGCGAATTTGGTGAATTTGAAGATGGCGGCGCAGGTCCTAGTGCGAGACCCAAAACTCGACGTGAACCTCCAGTTTCGACCAAACCATCCCGCTACATTGAAGATGCCAATGAACTCATTGAGGTTGAAATTCGTGATGAAAATGACCTGGATGAACATGGTCAACCAAAGATCAGAGTCATACTTCGTCATCGTGGCTCAATTGCTGCTCCAGCCAATGCTCGTGACATTGAGGGTGGTGGAAAAGTATGGATTGAAGGGAATGAAGAGGTCACGGAAATGCCTTACCTTGATCATAATGACCTGGATGAAGATGGAAAACCCAAGGTCAAGAGAATGAGAGTTAGAAAGAGGCTGGGTGAAGATCAAGGAGTTTCATCTGGCGGACAAAGAAGGACTTTTGGTCCTATGGGTCGTCAAGGAAGGAACACTATGAGACCACGTACAGGTAATTATTTACGGAGTTCTTCCAAGAGGGCGATTCTGAGTTAACGTTCGTGATGTCCTGGAAAATCTTGGTTTTAAGTATTTGATTTCAATGACTATAACATTTAATTGACATCTAACAGGTGAAGATGATGGTGATGACTATGCTGACTTGAGGTCACAGCCGATGTCACAGGCTGAGAGGGAAAGACTTCTTGAATTCCAAAGGAATGTGGGTATCCAAGTTGAAATGGACTATATTGAAGGTTCATTGGATTTGGGAGAAGTCGTGAGGAAATCATTCAGGATTTATTCTCATGGTGGAAGCATTGATGTTGACCCTGCGGCCCTCGTCCACCGTGCTTCTCTACAGATGGCGAGTAATGGTCAGTCCCCGTCTGCTGGGAATGTCTCCCATGCAAGTGGATCAGAGAATCACGGTGAAAGTGATGGACATTAGACAAATTCAAACTCTAACTATGACACTTTTAATTTCTTTGGAAGTAAATAGCCAAATTTTGATCCTTTTTGAATCATTAAATAAATAGAGAACTGCCTTTTTTTGACTTCTTTGTGTCTGTCGTCTGTATTTCTTAAGATTTACTTTCATTTCTAGAAGCATTTTTCTCGTAAGAAACAATTTTCCATGCGAAGATCAGATCCAAATAAAAATCAGAGGTTATTATGTATCGTGGCCTATAATTATTTAGTTCATTTGAAATTTTTGAAACATTCCAAACAGAATTTTCTATTGGAACTGCCACATTTTGACCAGGATATTTTAAATTACTAATCTTAAACGCTCAGGTCAGATTTTATGTACATATTGATTTCCTGCTTAAGATCAAACTCCAGTGCAAATAGATGGAAGTTAGTTTTTATTCGTAACTTTTTGTGTAATACTTTCGTATAACTCTACATCACCACGTAACTTTCATTCAAACTAAATAAATACTGTAACATTTGGGAAGATAATTGTAAGACTACCGAAGACTATATAACACAACACATGGAACATTACTAGGCAATTTAGAATTGGATAATACTATAGATCTGATTTGTATCGAAATGAAGGTTAGAAAGTTGAGAAGTAGTATCATTAGATTTTATAAGACTCCTATTTGAAAGATTTGCATCCTTGGATTGGGTGGATGAACTGCAATTTCTATTTGGCAGTTAGGATGAAGTTCTCGGAAATATCCCATTTCTGAAGACATGAGGCAATCATTCAGAGTATCAGAGTCTACGCGAATGTGAAGATGTTGAAGTGCCAAACTGTCCGCCAGAAGAACCAAGGACTTCATCGTGAGCTTTGAGGAGAAAAGAAAAGAAATAAACAAATAATTTTTACATCAAAGACGAAAATAATTCTTGGAAATTCAAAACTGGTTCCTCTCGTGAACATAAGATATTTTACTGATATCTGGCAATTTCGGGCGAATATATCTGAGTGAGATGTCAATTTTAGATTAGATCACAAACATCTAATCAGATTTATTTAAAACGCCAATTTTAAAATCGGATTATCGGATTCTAAAATTTGAAGTCAGATATACCATGGTGTCTAATTTTCTTAGGACCTTAATCGGCAAGATCAAAAGTTTCTTACCACAGGGCGTTCGATTCGAAGACTAGTGAGTGATTTACAATGGATGATCCCCAGAAGAACGCTCAAGTCTGTGATTTTCTTAGATGTGATAGTAAAGTGGGTCAAATCTGTGGAATAATTAAACGTTTTGTTAAAATTCTGATGAAAAAATGAATAATTACTTGGAAGAACGCCGCACAGTTCTTACGGCAAAAGGCAGGCCCCTAGATATTGCTAATTTTTATGTGATATATAGCACTTGAATTCCTGAACAACTTTTGTGAGGATTCATTCCGAAGAGTCTAACCGTTTGACCGTAAGAAGTATATGGCCCAAATACAATTTGTGACGCCATAGAAATCCGTGAAGCATTCATGACAACACAAAGTTTATATCCGCCATGTACTTCACATGGGTAGCCAAACGGTTGGACTTTTCGGGGTAGAACCTGCACAAAGGTTGTCTGGAAGTTGTTCTAGTTTATGCTTTAATGAATGTTAAAGGGACGAAAATCTTACTTTTTAAATCCCCAATGAAAGGATATCTTCGGAGCATGTGAATACCAAAAGAATCCTTGTTCTTCTCTGCCCTTGCAACGATTGCTGGTAAATGTTTATTTGAGAGGAATCCAGTGACGCCCATATCCATGATTCCACTTCCAACGGTAAGTTCTTGCAAGGATTTTAATCCACGATAAACCAAACGCAATGATCTATTACAAATAGACGTGAAGTGAAGGATTTTGATGTTCGGATATAGAATGGTCAAACTCTGAATAACATGTCCCAATCTGTAAGCATCTTCAATTCTCAATTTCTCCACAGTCAACATGGGCTCCATTTGTTTTGAAAATATGATTTCCAAATTTGATCTTTGTAGAACTAATTCCTCCAAGTTTCGCAAATTATTAATTCCGACCAATAATTGCCAGTACATGACATCCAATTTCTTCAATTTGTTGAGTACAGGGAATGATTTCTTCTTATTGTCTTCCAAATTCAAATTTACATATCCAAGCTGTAAAATCTTCAAGGTTTGACTCCAAACTGACAGCATATCAAAAATCCAACCAGAGACATTACGGTCCGTACATCGAATTTCGGACAAGAAACGTGCACCGTCCAATATCACACGATACAAATTGATTTCAGTACTTGGGATTTGATTCACTTCAAGTTTACGTAATTTTGGAAAATCAGTTGCTGGCACTAGCATGAGGGGCATGCCCAGAGGTGGGATGAATTGTCCAGTGTATGATTGAAATCTGAGTGACAGGGCTTCCACATTTCCAGCATTTTTCACAATAAATTGGATGATGGATTTCAAAACAAAGTAACAGTCAATAGTGAGCTCACGAACTTGATTCCCGAAACAGATATTGAAGGTCTCAAGAATCGGTGAGTCTCCACGATTGGCGCTTAGTCGAAAGTTCCCAAGTTCCCTCAAATCACGTGCTTGTCCTCGAAATCGACCGATGGCTTTGGAATTGTAGAAAACAATTCTAGAACGTTTCCTCAGGGCGGAGTAAGCCATGTCTTTCCATTCTTTACACACCAGGCGACAATTTTTTAAATCCGACAGTCTCAAGTACTTTGACAACTCCAGAAATACCTGAAGGAAAGGATTTTGACAATCTTTTAGCTTTTTCACAAGAAATCTAAATATTAATCATTCATTAACGCTCACAATCAATGACATCTCGGTGGATAAGAATTTTTCTAAACAATTGCAATTATTTTTTAGCTGCCTGAATAATTGATCGCCCCACGCAGCTATCTTGGCCGTTCGATAAATTTTGACCTCGACCTTGGTTGTAGGAACATTATAAAGATCATCTCAACGATCACGGCCGGAAACCGATAAATATTATGACATTTATGCTAAAAGATAACGGACAACATTCGGTGGGGCAATGGGAATCGCCAGATGTTAACTTCAAGTAGGAAATATTTTGTTTCGAGAAATATCGGCTAAGACGGAATGAATATTATTGCGTAACAGAAAGGCTAAATTACGGTCGAATTTCCGTTTTGGTTTTCCACAACGAAATAAAAATATACTTTTCTACATTCTTGCAAATTTTTTCCGTTTTCCTCGAGCATATTGTATTACATGCTTCAACCGATTTTAAATTCAGTTTTCCTAGAGGAAAATTAGTTATTTTATAAATAATACCGTAAACACTGTAAATTTCCACAGTGCAAGTAATTCTGCAATAAGTGTCTGAAAGAAAAATTATTTATCCGTAGATTTTGAATAACCCTAACATGTCTAAACTTCGCTTTCTCATTGTTTTGATGATTATGATTTCTGTTGTGTTGGCGGAAGGTAAGTGATCTTACTAATTTAAAATTGTAATTTAAATTTTTAATGTTTTATTTCAAATCTTTTAAATTAAATACAGAGTGGGAGGACTCGGATAACATTTCCAAACGCCAAGCAAATCGCTGTTCCAACTGTCTAGAAATGCAAAGACGAGGACTCTATATCGGGTGTCCGGGATGCGGATCTTATCAAAGAGTCTCTACTGCTTGTCAAAATTGTCTAGCCCTACAGAGACGCGGTGCTTATGTAGGTTGTGATGCAAGTTGCAAATAAGAACAACTTGAACCAGATTTGGTGGCTTCGCTATTAATATTCCTTCCAATGTGAATTTGATCATAAAATATACAGAAATTACTTCAATAAACGCTTATCGAAGAACTTATTTGATTTATTGATTTCACGTTATTCGATTCCGTCAAGATCGGGAAAAAAATGTCATTACAAAGTGAAGGGGCACGCGGAGAAGTTCCGTTTGTCAAATGAATTGGAAGTTCGGGTTCAAATTGCGTTACTGCTTTACGGCATATTATCTGTCTTCGATTAATGAATCATTTTGGCGAGCACAGCCGATTATAGTCATACGGTCGTTCATAGCATATTCTATAGTGATTTTTGGCCTTTTTGATAACAAACGGCAATCATTTTTTAAAACATTATGCCAATTTTGACAACGTTATATTATCTGCATAATACCCACAAGGGAGCAGTGACCATTGTGAGACAAACAACGAGCATACTTGTATTGAATGCATTTGGAAAAAACACGTAAATAAAGAATCCAATCCAAATCCAATCCAATTCACCTATTGTGACCCTATACATCTCAGCCTGACTTTTTCTATACTGTGAGGTTTTTACCTTTATACCAAAACGCGAAAGGTTTTCCTCACTTTTGCTTTCATAAATGAGTAAAGTGCCTTAATGGGGTCATGGGGTAGGAAACTCCGGCAGCATGATGGTTAAAAGATGTAATATAGTTTCGTGAGTGTAATGCATTGGTTAAAATGAGGTGCATGCTATAACGTGCAAGATGGCTCAAACAGCATGAAAACGATAAGCCATCACATGACTAACAATGTGTGATATCTGAATTCTGCCATCCCACAAGTTAAGGTGGGTAACAAGTCCAGAGTAGAAACACCAGTGTAGTGTGTACTAATTAGGCACTCTCAATGGGAAAGGAAACCGGATTAAAATTATGAAATTATCTATATTTTTTGAAAAAAATGAACAGCCGGTAAAAAAAAATCATAACATTGCGCTATGTAATGATTTACATTCTTTGTGTGAATTTTACACGATTTTACCCATTGTTCACACGCAGAAGTTCATCAACCCCTGCACTGCACGAGCTTGGACTTACCTCGTCTGTCAATTTCTAATATCTTGAAAAACAACCGACCTACCACGTGTGTATACGAATCCAGCGTGGGTCATTCACCCCTACTCTGCCACGTACGCCGTGGTGCATGTTATTTCCCTGGATTACACACGTCATGTAATATGTATAAAGTACACTAAAAAAATATAACTTAAAATTTGGTTGTGGTCCAAAGTCCAAGGGGTTTCGTAATGCCAATAAAATTTTGAAAGAAATGTAATAATTACCGGAGGATAGAAGAGTGGATTTTGAGTTTGGATGAAGGGATTATCCGAATCCGAAGTCGAAGTTGACACTGACACTTGACTTTGGACGCTGGTGTTTTCTGAAGGCGGAATGCTGACGACAGAAACAAGATAACGATCCATTTTGAAGCGTCGATGACGATTCTGTGTTTGTCGAGAGGAAAATGATGACGATTTTTTGTGTGTCGTTGAGAAGAAAATGTGAAGACGTCCGTCCGTGGAGAAAACTTGAATGCGAATGAGAGTGACCATTTTGCGCTCGACTCACGAACAAAGGAAAAAAGACAAAGGACAAGGATAAATTCAAATGTGGCGCGCAAAAGCACTCAATGACAACTATACCCATTAGCATATGGTCTCTCGAAAGTATTCGGTGCCTAGACACCTACCTTCATACTATGCTCATTGATTGCCTTACACTCCGGATACAATAGGGGGTAATTTAATAGAAGGGTAAGAAGCAACACTGGACTGTGTAACTATCCTCAGTTGTGCATTGACAGAATACGGATATTACACATTCTGATTCAAATATTGGCGCATCGTCTATTTCTATGAGTGAAAAGCTATCACCCCCACAACGATTGTCCAGAATTCACCTCATTTTGACTAATACATTACTGCACTTTCGCCACACTACTCCGAACGTCTTTTTGACCATCATCGTGGTACCCGACTTTCCTACCCCATTGGAGCACTTCAATGATTTATGAAAGCGAAAGTTGGAAGTTTGACGTAACGATACGGAGATTGTAATATGAGAGCTATCTGACTCAAAATTTTGCGAGAAATCCTGATCTATAGAAGAGACGTTCTTGAGAAAGTAGGGTGCGCGGGCAATATTTTATTTACCTATAGTTGTCGTAAACTTTTCCTATCACAATAGTATGTTTTAAATATTTTTTTGACTGGTAAAAAGATAGTTGCTCAAGGAACAGGAATCGTCAGAATCAACAAACATAATTCTAAGGGTTTAATAAACATTCGCCGCCCTCATCGTAAATTAGAATTTTTTAAATTGGATTTCCGAATCTTTTTATGTAATTAATTTTTTACCACTATATTACCAAATTTTAGAGCAAAATTCCAAATTAATTACACCTTTGGTTTCAACATGACTGAGAGTATTCCTCAATCCTCCGCCAGAACTTCCCCAGGGCCAGTGGGTGGTAAGAAATATTTTTGAGCATTACCAGTTTGGGGCCTAGGTTGTAGCCTAGAATACACGATCTATTGATTTCCATTTCATTAAGATTCCCTCCTTGACTCCAAAATCCGAATTTTAATTTTAATGCTTGTTTTTCTAAAAATAGATCCGGGTAAAGCCCACCGCCATTACAAATATGAGAAAACGATCGCATTTCCGGACACCTATGCTTCCGTTCGTGGGTCAGATGTACTGGCTGACCTGGCCAACTTGTCCGAGTCCAGACTTACGACAGGTAAAAAGTATTGCTTATACCTCGTTAAAACGTACCGTAATCGCAATTGTGTTCGATGCAGCACCCTGTGGGTACACGCTATATCAGTGGTACGTTATGGCGAGGTTATGCCAACGGTTTATTCTGAACTTTTTTATTTCAATAAAAATATTAATTGACCACCAGGTGAGCATTCTCCAAGGTTCTCCGTCCAGAACCCAAACCCAGAAGCAGATGAGGCTGAAGGTCCGACTCCTCATAAAAATGACCCTTCAGTTTTGAACTTTGATAATGTGGCCCTCAATGTCAAGGTTGAGGAGTGGTTACTTGAACGAGAACAGCCCATGCCTTACCCTCCTTACTTGAGCCTTCGAAAACATTTCTTACGGATCATCAACACCTTGAACTATGATGAGAAAATACTCGAAGTGAGTCGTATGTGCAGGGTGCTTCATAACAAATTACCATCAGTCCGTGTTATCTTTCCCCTACTGCTAAAGTTATGAACCACCCTTTTGCAGTTTTCTAAAGAAGTGTTTTGTGAAATTGAACCATTCGTAATTCTCATGACCTTTAATCTTTAGGTGGGGAACTATATGACAGTGAATGACGTGCTGAAATTTTACTTGGAATACAACACAAATTCTCGGGAATATGTTTGGAAGGACATTTGGGGGAACTCTCTTCAGATGAGCAAAAGCTTGGGTGAAGTGAGTTCACTTAAATATTTGCATAAGGCAACAAGTATTTTGAAAGGCCTTACCACACTAGCTACGATTTTTGGGCACAAATTCTGAAATTCTACTTCGCACGAATGACCTTAAAACTTTATGCACATGCAGAAACGAGGGCGACAAATTTGGCCCAAGTCTGGTAAAGTCCTGAACACGGCATGCAACTATAATTTCATGCGCTCTCTTGTTTTCCCTAGAATGGTCTGATGGACAACAGCATTATCATTGATGAAATTGGTTTGGATCATTTCCCAACAATTCTCCTTTACTTCAAGGATGGATTTGAAAATGACCCTCCACTCAAGTTGGACATCAGTCAACCCGAGCCAACCGGCCTCAATGCTCCATGCCGAAATTACTGATTGGCTGATTTTCATATCCTCACCTAACTTAGTCATTGACCTTATTTTCCTCAAGCAATCAAAATTTATAAGAACAGAAGAACACTCGTCAATAAATTCTCCAAGATTTATAAAGTGAATTTGAGTATAATCTATGATATAACCTGATTTGTCGTCATAAAATTTTGCAAGATTGGACTAGTAGGAGGATCAGGACAGTTGAAGTCTTCAATTTGAAAAATCAGTGGTAAATCTCCTTGTCAGTTTCCAATCAGAAAAATGTTTTATGAAGTTTTGAAAATGAGAATTGTATAAATGCTGTGTGACTCAAAATTCTGTAAGGAATCCAAATCTGAAGGAATTTTTAAGATAGGATTAGTATTTCTGACGATAAATTTGAATTGGTGAAGAATCACATACAGAGCATATTGTCATACCCTTCTAAATGTAATAAATTGACAGAGCATTGTGTAATTTCAAATTTCATTGTCATTTATTTATTTATAATCCAATCTGGATATCCGAATTGTTCGGATTTTATCGTAATCGTAAATCAATATTTGAATGGAAGTAGGCTCCTATGGCATTATAAGTTTAGACGGGTCAACCAGTAGTCCACCGAGCGAATGCACGACGAACGTCGATCCCGAAGTACTTGAGAATCTAGAAATAAAAAAAAGAGTAAATCATTACTTGAAATTTACCCGAAAGGAACTAATCTTCTAAGATAGATGGCCCGGCCGTCACCAAGGCGCTGGCGTAATAAATGGTGACACATAAAAGATAAGGGATCTGTAAGCGTAGTGTCACCAGTTTTGAAATAGCAAACTCGATTTTGTTAATTTGGATGGTATTAGCTTAGTGTGTAAGAAAGCGTTATCAAATTATGTTGTACATATAATAACATCGCTCACCATGTCAATAATTGGAGGAAGGACGAAAATTACAATGACTAAAATTACGAAGACGATCACAAAAATAGCGGCGGCCTCAAGGACGTCATTCCATCCCCATGTGAGGTCAGGTTTATCTGGCGTGGATGCGGGAGGATCTGGTGCAGGTTGATCGACTGGGGGTGGAGGTGGAGGTTGATCTCCCGGGGCTCCATCTGGAATTACTCTGGGAAAACAATATCCGTCCGCAATATGATGACTTTGTTAAAATTTTGAAGTTGAGGAAAGTGACAAAGTAGGGTAAAGTTATCTAATACGTCCCTTTGTAGTAAAGCGTACAAATTAGCCCAGTTTACCCTACTGATATGTTAGCTATATGTCCATACGCGTATGGTTGAATATCCAAATCCATCAAATTCACCCTGGAGCGGTTTTCTGGGATCGAAATTTCTTCCTGAGAACGGCTCACATCCAGATCGCTGAGACTTCGTGTGGTCACTCTTGGACGACTACGCGTAGCGACCCTGCTACGGTTCCTGCTGTTTTGACGTCGGGAAGCGGAACGCTGATTGATGCGACGCCGAGGACTACGACCTCTGCTTCGACTACGACGATTTCTTGAAGCCTCGCGAGTGCGGGCTTGGGAAACTCGTCTCCGACTCTGCTCTCGTCGGTTCATGTCAGGGATTCCAAATTTCAAATTTCGAATTATCTAAGCAGATAAATTTTGAAGTTTTAACAAAAATTTCTGCGGCGAACTGGCGCGCGACTTAGCATCTTTGATGATTTTTTGAATCAACAAACTAACTTGTAGCGGAGGGATACCCTGACAACATATGCGGTCAAGGTCTTCCTCCAAGAATACATAAATTAAAAACTGAATTTCGATCTTCTGCCCTGATTATTGTTCGTTTCTTTATTTTTATTCAATTAAAGTCATTACGAATATTGTCCGCACAATACAACTGAAGTCAGATTGATTCATCAGCAGGTGCCCGTAATTCCAGCCATAACAATTATACAGTTATACGATACAATTTCTGTCCATTCAATGTTTTGCTCGATTTATTTATTAGTGTTAAGTATTTATACATTTACTTAAATTATGCCAATAATACTAAAGCACTCTTTCGGAACTGTGCGAGTCCCTCCATTATTACGCGTAAATCGGATCCCTTGGGAAAATAGTGCGAATGAAAAGGTGTAGCAGTTGGGCCAAATGGAAATCCTGCGACGTTCGACCACGCCTTTCAGTAGTAGTTAATTAATTTATGCATTTTCAATTTACTAATTCAATCTTGGTCCTCGTAATTAAAAGTTAGTCTAAAAAAGTTTCAAAGCAGTATAGTTTCTATTTCTGGTCTAGTACAGATTGTACATTAAAGGAACACAAATATTGCATGCATCCCATTACGATATAAGTGGACACAAGGTGTTTCATAACATTTGATCCCTCCCAGATCAGACAACAACATGTATTCCGAATATTAACTGGAATTTGGTACCCATAAGCAGCGCAGCTCAGATCGTAGAAAGTTAGATGGAAATAGACGCGAATGTTAAACGTCAATGATTATAAACCACACTGTGTACAGGGTGACTAATATGTATTGGGGGG
>JAQFYE010002514.1:0-17779 GCA_034694305.1 Protaphorura glebata
TCAACAAGAATGCAAGCAATTGAAGGCCAGAGATGTTGAGCGTCAACAAGAATGCAAGCAATTGAAGGCCAGAGATGTTGAGCGTCAACAAGAATGCAAGCAATTGAAGGCCAGAGATGCTGAGCGTGAGAAAGAGCTTTCCGAATTACGTGAGTCTAACTTGAAACTGAGTGAAACGCTCTCTGGCGTTCAAGCTCAGATTGAAGATATGATTCGAGCCACGAGACTGAAATTAGAAGGTGATACACCAGTCAACGAAGCTGACCGCCGAGATTCCGCTAATTTGATCGACGATGTTGAAGAAAATGTGCACACAACCTCTCCAGAGCACGACACTAATTTAGAGCGACATGTTTCTTCTCAGATCCGTCACCCTGGGTGTATTTTCTTTATGAACGCATTCATGCGCAGTATCATTTCATCTTGTCGTCGACCTGCGTAGGTTCATCTTGTAACGCCGATCGTGTTTTTGTCTAAAATGGACAGAACTGACATGAATTTGCTCTGTCCATAGTAAATATTTGGCGATATTAGCGTGATCATGTCTCGTTTGTTTCGTTTTGTGTTGTAACTTTGTAAATAAGTTGGCCGGACTAGCGTGTAGTAGTGTCATAGCGCGACTAGATTTCTCCAAAATCCCAGTCTGAAAAAACTCCGGACTTGTCTGAACTGACTCCGGACTTATCTGACCTAACTCCGGACTTGTCTGAACTAACTCCCAACGCCCCATAAATCCTGTTGACAAACAGACTGACCTCTACTTGGGCAAATGAACAAGTGAGTTGATTGGACGGAGGGAGGAGTTTGTTAGTGTGTTGTAACATTGTTGTGTTCTCCCGACTGCCCCGCCTCTCCTACTCGTCCAATGGAAAATAGACTCAATTTGTAAAAGTGCCCGTTAAAAAGAAAAGACAGTGAGAGATAGAGAAAAAAGACGCCAACGCCAAGTTTTTAGAATTTTGTTGTATTTGAATTTCACTATGTTTCCTATTATTACCTATTACATCTAATTTTCTAAATAAAATAACTTTTCTTAGTAAAAAATATCCTGCTTGTTCATTATTACTGGATAGACAAATCCTTAGGACGGTAGTTGAACAGAAAGTTTGAGAAAAGGAATTAGGTTGTCGAGTTTGATAGGAAGTGATTTTCTAGAATCTTGAGCTAACGCAGGAGAGAAATATTTAGGGCAATCGAAAGTTGACAAGTAGTCTGTTACGTGGAATTACGGGGAATGGATTTGGACGTTTTCAAAAGATCATTCAGTTAAGGTATGATTCCACTGCACAATGCGCAAGCGCAATGTCCGCAATGTTACGTTCAGCAATATTGCGGACATTACGTTTCGCCAGAATTTGCAAACATTACGCGAATCAAAGTTATTCCACAGCGCAGTATTGCGGGTCAAAAATCAACAACAAACAATTTGTTCCCATGCAAAAACTAGGGTTTGAAGGGTTAAAATTCCCGCAATCCCTGCAATGTGCGCAAAAAGAACCAATCGTTTGGTTCCTGATTGCTATACGCAATCGACTTCCGCAATGTCCGCAATATTGCGGAAAGCACGCAATGTGAATTGCGGGAGCTATTTTATTGAGAGCAATATTGCGGAAAGCACGCAATGTGGATTGCGGGAGCTACTTTATTGACCGCAATATTGCGAATCCACATCGAGGTCCGCAATATCGCGCAGTGGAATCATACTGTTGGCTCCAGCCTTAGAGAATCACAACTGTCATGGCCGATCCGCAAGAGCTCAGTTCACATTGGCACGATTCCCGTGTGAACTGAACATGACTAAGGCTCAATCACACTGCATCCGGATTTACACGCAAAAAAAAATTAGCCATTGTGCGCTTTCATGCAGGCCGGCGTACGTATAGTACATTACAACGCGTTACAAACTTGCGCGCGCGCTAATACCACCGCGCTTATGACATTTCGTGCTAACGATAACCAAACCATAACCGATAACCAAACAGCGCTCCAGGCACAGCGCCATAGTCACATATCGCGCTGCTCACGAGCGTTATTGCCCCGGCGCTGTATTGCTCACCATCTCTAATTTTTTTTGCGCGCGCGCGATGACGCACTTTTTTTTAACATATTTATTTAACTATTTTTGTTATTTAGATGAAAATTAAATAAGTTTGACGCTGGCGGGTAGCCAGTCGTTGAGAATGAATAAAACAAGCGCGCTAATAGTTTCGCGCGCGCTCATGCTGCCGCGCTCCAATGCTCCTTTGTACTATAAACCCGTTCAACCCTGCCTATGTGACTATGGCGCTGTGTGCTTGGAGCGCTGTTTGGTTATCGGAAGATACCGTTAGCACGAAATGGCATAAGCGCGGTGGTATTAGCGCGCGCGCAAGGTTGTAACGCGTTGTAATGTACTATACGTACGCCGGCCTGCGTGAAAGCGCACAATGGCTATTTTTTTTGCGTGTAAATCCGGATGCAGTGTGAATGAGCCTTTCTTATGTTCAGGTTACACATGAATCGTGCCTATGTGAACTGAGCTCTTGCGGATCGGCCATGACAGTTGTGATTCTCTAAGGCTGGAGCCAACAGTACGTTTACAGGAAATTCAAGTGAGGCTTTCAATTACAAGTGTAGCTAAACCAAATCATATCTCTCACGACATTCGCATTACCTCAGGCACTTCTCCTAGACAGATTTAAAAAACTTCTTTGATAAAAACTAGTGAGGAGGTAATAACTACTCATTTATTCACTTGTTAGGTTTACTTAATATTGTTATCACTTATCGAATAATTCATTCTTTGTATATTAATGCTATGTTAACTCATGTGTATGAACGAAGTTCATAAATTGAAGTGATCCTATCTACGATTTATTCATTCGTTAAGTTTTCTATCTATATACTCCTTTTTTTGTTTTGTCTGATGGCTCGAAGTAGGGTCCGAATCTTGACTAGTGTGAACTAAAATTCTTGACCGTAATGAAAGAAATTAACTAACTAACCTTGATATTTTTATTTAATTTTGACAATATGAGCATTACACGTTAGTTCTGGCTCTACTCCTAGAGTGACCGCCTGAATGGATAGCGACCGCTTCTTCCATAGAAAATTGATTTTTTTTAACTTTCATACTCTTCGAAGCCATCAAATGCTATTCGGAATATTTGATTCTTAACTTGTTCAGCCTACTAGAATGACCATTACACGTACAGGCATATTTGTAATCGATTGCGCTTACCGTTGTGTTAAATACCCTTGTGTTAAATATCCTTGTGTTTTTTCAAAGTTTTGTCTCAAAGTATTTTTTTGTTGTGCCGAAGTCAAGCGGATTGGTAAGTTAAGTTAGGTTATAAAAACACAACGAACAACACAACGGTTGTTTATGCAAACTGTTAGAAAAATATTTATTTATGTAATTCAAGTTCAGATCTTTATTTAACGGACGAAGCCTACCGTATAAGCTTAGCATATTTTTTTGATAAAGTCAAGGTAACCTGTCATGTGTTATGTGTTGGACAGATTAGCCATGCACACGGATAAGGTAAATGAGATGATTACACATTTAGTAATGTACCATGACTTAAATGCAAATGTCGTCTTCTGAACCCGAGTTCACTATTTTATCTGTTGACCGAGCAACCGAAGGTTGTTCTTATGTAATTTTAAGGTGAACTCTGCTTTATTTGTTATCTGCATCCGGGACTTGGAAAAGCGTCTTTTCATTTCATGTGCCAGCCACATCCATGTATAACGTTAAAGCCTCAACAATGTGAAGAGCTTAGAAGGAATCGACGAGAGGTGAATTGAGTGTTAGTTATGATCTGAGAGCCTTTGGAGTTAGACTCATTGGTCTTTTGCTTGACAATCAATCAAAGTAATGTACAAATAAATCATGGTCAAGTAATACAAATTCACTCCTGTCTCAAATTGACCACTCATTACACTAGCAGAGTCCCATTCAGTTAGCAATGCAAGTTAGCCAGTAATTGTCAAGACAAGTTGTTATCCGAACCTATCCAAATAATCGTTCAAATTATCAGTCGACTTTTGGCCTAAACAACGGTAATTATCACATCGGTAATTTACGCAACGACAACTTAAATCTTCGACCGACCTCTCCGCGGCGCGAAGTACTCTTTACCATGGGGATACGGATTTTAAAAAAATTTGTTTTGATAGAAACTTATGATGACACCGTAACTACTCTTTTTTAGCCCGTGGACGACAGTCCTGCGTAGGTCTTTAAAACTGTCCTGAAAGGACCGTTTCACACTAACAGAACACAATCGAACGCGCTCGAAATACTATGTACGTTAGAGCAATTGCATTGCACTATTGATGACTGTTATTGTTCCATATATTATAAACGACTACTATTACTATGATATCTGGACAGGATTGGAGCACCTCTCAAGAAAATTGAACAAACACATAGTCATGAACTAGGCAACGAAGAGGGCAGGCCGTTTAGTTTGACTGGCTACTAGCAGTGTCATACGTAGGTGTCCGGGAAAGATTATGTTGCAGTAAGTAGGAATAATTCGTTCGACAATAAACAAAAAACATGTATAACAGTGTAAAAGCATGTGTAAATAAATTGACACGTCTAGAAAAGGTGAACATGTGATGCAGTAAAAAACAGTTGAACGAAAAATGAATTAAAACGTAACAAATAATATAAATATAAAATACATGTGTGCTACTCGGACTCCTATTCTTCAAGCAGTTAAAAATGTGAGTAAAGATAATTGAAACGTTTACAATTAAATTCACTTTCTTAACCACGAACTATATTAATTTATATTTTATCCAGACATTCCGGAGCGCATCCTCGCCATCTTCAATATTAGAGTCTAAGTTCAAATCAGCAGGTTTCTTCATTTCCACGTCCGCTTTAAACTCCTCATCCAACTAGAATAGTAAAGAGTTTGTTTTTAAAATAATATACAGACCATTCTGTCTATGTGTACGTCGCACTGAACAAATAATTTAAAAATTATTACGATTTTCTACTCATTTTGTGATCACATTTTTTAAAATCATCGAGCATCAATTCTGCCAAAGAAAAGCGGTGAAAAGGGACACGATGCTTGGTCGATAAAATTTTGGACCAAATTGATGCTCACTATCAGCTGTTAAATTACACAATGTCGCGAAATCAATACAAAAATAAATACGTTATTTAGAATTAAGGACTTTGTGATTATGAAGAAAACAGACGTCACCTGTTCCAGTTTGATCCTTTCTTGGAGAATTCTTAAAAACCATGTCGTACAGTCCAGTCATACGTCTTCCAACTTCCATGTCCGTATTTGAAGTAATGTTTTACCTTCATTTCAAAAGCCACCTCCGTCAGACCAGTCATAATGGTATTCATTAATTATTATAAAATGCATTAAATAGCCGGATTCAAAACTTTTAACGCGAGTTACGTGTCGTATAGTTTTTCACCACGGCCAGACTACGGAAATTCAATTTAAAGTCCCACACATTCTTCAAATAATTCCTGCTTCTTATCTGCTGAAGTTCTTCAGATTTGAGAAATTGTCCAAAAGAATGGGATTCAGTAAATCGAATGAAAATATTTTGATTGTGTGGACGTATGGAAACATTTGTCCAATCATTGGAAGACAATAAGAAAGTTCCTTTACAAATCCACGAGAAACGACAATTATTTTTAGCCCGAAATATTTCTCTGAATCGCACTGAATCGCACAGCCATTCTCTACGTTCACAGGCCAGTGAAATTACTGCCTTATTCGGTATGGTCTTGATGATTTGCAGTACCTTACTGTTTCGCTTGACCTCCTTTTAAAAACACATTCACGCACACATGCTTTGGTGAAAATTAGTGATTTTCCTGAATAATGAGGCCTCCCTCAAACATCGTACCACCGCACTGCAGCTTCACCACACCTCGCCCCACCACCCCTCTCTCCTTTCCGGAATTTGTCACAAACTCCGGTCTCCTAACTTCTACACAAAGAAATGTCATTCGCAACTAGGTTTACAAAATTTTTAAAACATTTTTGTATTAATAAAAAATAAATTTAAAAAAAAAGGAATTTAAAAAAAAATGGGAATCTGTTGGTAATAATTGGTGATAATTTGGCCATTAATTACTTCTGATGGACTACGATAGCGTGTTAGACGACGTTCAGTCATTTGCTCGCAAATGACATTCATAAAAGAATTTCACAGTTCAAATTATGATGACAGTTTTAATTCATTTGATGCACGGACCGCCGATGAACTGGCCATGCCTAAAATTAATTGTTACATATGTAATAGACGTGCTTCCATAATGCGGCGAGTGGTGAGTGTTCAGGGGTTACAACAGTAGCAAGTTTGATATTTTTTTTTAAAAAATTCCCATTTATTTGAAAATTCCCATTTTTTAAAAATTCCTTTCTTTGTATTTATTTTTTATTAAAACGAAAATGTTTTAAAAATTTTGTAAACCTAGTTGCGAATGACATTTCTTTGTGTAGAAGTTAGGAAATAGGAGTTTGTGACAAATTCCGGAAATGCGTTCCCTAAAAAGGAGAGAGGGGTGGTTGGACGAGGTGTGGTGAAGTTGCAGTGCGGTGGTACGATGTTTGAGGGGAGGCCTCATTAAAGCTCAACCTTGAGTACGTTGCGATTATTTGGTGTCCTGGAATAAAATTGCGGCCTACTTTCCCAGTCGTCCCTATTCTAGTTTATGAACCATATTAATAAACATTACAACATAAAATTAGGAAAATTTCGAACTGCCAACGCGTTACCCTTTAAGCGTGTGCGCGAATTTTGTGATATCTTAACGTTGAAAGCATGTTCCTTGTGACGTGGCGCATACACATCAGACTATGCAAATTAAATTTTATTCATAGACAGCATCCCACAAAATATAGGTAATTACGCTGACCAAATTTTTACAGTATTACATAATAACGCGACAGGACTATGAAGTAAAATAGACCTAAAATATGGACAACCAGATTAACATTCAAAATAAGGAAATTACATCAATAACAGGCTACATTACAAAGAAGATGGTCACGAATTTCACGTTTAAACTTATTATACGAATTGACGGCCATGAACAAAACTCGTACTTCAGACTTTTGTATGAACATTGCTTTAAAGGATTCGGGACCATAATCATAGTCAACTCCGGAATTAGAGCTAGTTCAGACACGTCGGGAGTTAGTTCAGACAAGTCCGCAGTTAGTTCAGAGAAGTCTGGAGCTATTTCAGACAAGTCCGGAGTTAGTTCAGACAAGTCCGGAGTTAGTTCGGACAAGTCCACAGTTAGTTCAGAGAAGTCCGGAGTTAGTGCAGACAAGTCCGGAGTTAGTTCAGAGAAGTCCGAAGTTAGTGCAGACAAGTCCGGAGTTAGTTCAGACAAGTCCGCGTGAGTTCAGACAAGTCCGCGTGAGTTCAGACAAGTCCGCGTGAGTTCAGACAAGTCCGCGTGAGTTCAGACAAGTCCACGTGAGTTTAGACAAGTCTGTAGTTAGTCCAGACAAGTCCGAAGTTAGTTATGAAAAGTCCGGAGTTAGTTTAGACAAGTCCAGAGTTAGTTCAGACAAGTCTGGAGTTAGTTCAGACAAGTGCGGAATTAATTCAGACAAGTCCGAAGTTAGTTTGGACAAATCTGGAGTTAGTTCAAACAAGTCCGGAGTTAGTTCAAACAAGTCTGGAGTTAGTTCAGATAAGTCCAGAGTTAGTGCAGACAAGTCCGGAGTTAGTTCAGACAAGTCCGGAGTTAGTTCAGAGAAGTCCGGAGTTAGTTCAGGCAAGTCCGGAGTTAGTTCAGAGAAGTCCGGAGTTAGTTCAGACGAGTGCGGAGGTAGTGAAGACAAGTCCGGAGTTAGTTCAGAGAAGTCCGGAGTTAGTGCAGACAAGTCCGAAGTTAGTTCAGACAAGTCCGCAAGAGTTCAGTCAAGTCTGGAGTTAGTTCAGACAAGTCCGGAGTTAGTTATGAAAATTCAGGAGTTAGTTATGTCCGAGGTTAGTTCAGACAAGTCCGGAATTAGTTCGAACAATACTGGAGTTAGTTCAGACATGTCTGGAGTTAGTTCAGATAAGTCCAGAGATAAGTGCAGACAAGTCCGGAGTTAGTTCAGACAAGTTAGGAGTTTGTTAAGACAAGTCCGGAGTTAGCTCAAATGTGCAAATGTGCACATAAATGTGAAAATGTGCACAAATGTGCAAATGTGCATATGTGCAAATGTGCACAAAAACGTGCAAATGTTCACATATATGTGAAAATGTGCACAAATATGCAAATATGCACATAAATGTGCAAATGTGAACAAAAATGTGAGAATGTGCACAAATGGGAAAATGTATACAAATGTGCAAATGTGTGCACATAAATGTTCAAATGTGAACAAAAATGTGCAAATGTGCACAAAAATGTGAAAATGTGCACACGTGTGAAAATGTGCACAAATCTGCAAATGTGCACAAATCTGCAAATGTGCACATAAATGTAAAAATGTGCAAAAATGTGCAAATGTACACAAATGTGGAAATGCGCACATACGTGTGAAAATTTATCGTTATTTTTATTTACTTTTAGTCCAACTCGATTTAAGCTAATTTTATGGAATTTATGCAAACAGATGTAACGGCCAAATTGCTAAATCATCTTAAGTCGAAATAAATTATTGTTATTATAATCATTACTCAATTGTTAAGTGTGTGCGCGCTTTGAGTTCATTTGATTTACTCCTAACCATTCTCGTTTCTCAAGTTGGAGCCAACAATCATTAATCCGAGTTTGAAGCCACTGTTTTTAATACTTTCACAGTTTCCAGTCTTTACTGATCTCAATGGCAAATCGTTCATTGAATTTTCTATTCACCGTTCAGTTCTCTGGCGATGCCGATCGCCGATCGTGCCGATTCGAGTCAAGCAGCGCAGTCAGAATACGCAAATTGTGTTCTACGCCGATGCGGCCGGTTGGACTTCCTAAAATTGAGTAGCGAGAGAATGCTATCTGCAGTGTAATAAGTTCAGAGTCAGTCGACGCGGTGGATCGAGCGAGAACAGTTGTGGGTTTTGGACAGCGGTGAGCACAAACTCTGCCGTAAAACAGATCGACCCAACCAACAACGCTAAATAACACCGTTTTTATTCTGATCATTCGCAGAATTATCTACGGATTACAACAAATCACGTAAGTAATGTACTTATCCTTTGCCTAAGAATCAGGGTTCCATTATATTATAATTTATGAGGTTTTCCAATTAAAGAATTTGAAAATCGGATTTTTTAATGTTAAGTTTCGGATTCTTATTCTGTCAGATAATTCAACTTATGAATAATTGTCAAAAAAATCGGGTATCTGTTTTTCGATTCTTGGTGTGAATAAATTATGATTCTCTTGTACCATGTCACGTCCTTACCTGGTTTAGAAAATTTTACCGAGCAAATTCAAATCTCTTGGTTAGGTTTGGGTTAATATTAAACAAATAGTCAAATGAATTAATCGGACATTTAAATTAATTGAAACGAACAATTAGACTGCTATGGAATCACCGCTAAATTAACAGATGGCCACATCCGAAACAATTCAAATTCAGATCTAACTAAGTTCAAAGTTAAAGTTACAAGTAAAGAGTAATTGAACGTCTGAATAAATATCAACTCACATCTAAATTAATTATCGGTTACATTCTTTTGAACGACCCCATAGCTAAATAAATAAAACTCGCAGCGGAATAATTAAAAATCAGAACTTACTAACCTAGTTTATCTAGTCACATCTAAAATAAACTGTCGAGACTGGATGGAGAGCCTGCGGTATTGGAGTGTAGTTTAGACGGTTTAGTGAGTTGTTGAATGGGTGTGTAGGGCTGTGTGTGAGTATGGAAAGTGGTTGGGACGTTGGGAGTGTGTGGAAAGTGGTTGTCAGTGTGCGGAACGTGGTTGGAGGTGTGATGAGAGCGGTTTAAAGGGTTTGCTTAGTTGCAAAGAAGTTGTAGAGACCGGATGAGACTGTGGAGAAACATTGTTCTTCGTTGTCAACCCTCCGTTGAGGTGGCGTGGTTAAGAGCGTCGTTAGCGGTAACATCTCTTCAACATTAGGGGGAGACATCCCTCCAACGTTATGGATTTTATCACATCTTGATGGCAGCAAGTGTACGACAAAGGCACTGCTGCTTCGTGTATGTAATGAGATAGGCCTGTCTCTTTAACAATAGGTGGCAATATCTCCTTCACGATCCGTATGTAATCGGGTTATGGCGCAAGCACTGTTGCTTTGTGTACCTAATGAGATAGGCCTATCTCTTTGACATTAGGGGGCGATACCTCTATAGCGTTACTTATGTAATTGAAGGAAGCACTGATCCTCCTTGTACGCAGTGAGATAGGCCTATCTCTTTGACATATGGTGGTGATATCTCTTTAACGTTACATATCTTATCACATCATACTGGAAGTATGATGTAAGAAGTATACTTTATTAGTCAGACTTTAGACAGTCAGGCATATGTTTATTAGACAGATGGATGCTTCTAGGCAACTTTAAGCCAAGTTAATTGAGCTCGCTTTTCAGTGTTTAAATTGAGTCTAAGAATTATGTATAGCTTAGTAGCTCTTTGAAATACAGCATTCTGACCGTAATGTTATATTTCTCCATTCTTCTTCGCGATAACTGCAGTCCTACGAACAGAGAAGTTGAGGTAGCTTCGTGTCGTCTATATCATTGCAAAGAACAGTCAATGACTGTGTTCTGTTGGCGTAAAACATCAATTATGAGAGCACGTAATTGTGAACAAAGAGGAACGCGTTATATACGGACAGACGGACGGTGAGGACAATCTTATAAGCCCTTTGCAGTCGTCCACGGGTTAAAAATTGTAAAGCTAGCCTAACAATGTTCTGTCCGATAGGGTTGAGTTTTTAATATTTTGTGCTGCGACTAATGGATACAATCCCATTCGTTCTGAGATCCGATGGACATATATCTATATATTATGTCTTATGTCTCGATCAATTTATATATCCGTTCCCATGGTATCAAATTTTGCCGGATCGGATTGGCCTTTTTTTGAAAACCCACAGCAGTCACTCAAAACAGTGAATATTCAATTGGTGTGCCTTTCATGTATTTTTGTTCTTACTCAACCAAGCCAATATCGCTCGAAAATAGTGTTCAGCATGTGTTTGCAATAGCCGGATTTTAATCCGATATACACGGAATTTCTGCGGATCGGATCGGATTGAATCTCAAACCCGATCCGATCCGACGTTAATTAACACGTGCAGAACAAAACTGATTGACCATCAAATCTGATCCGATCTGACTTATTGTGCCCCTCCAAGTGAGAAACGACCAGAATCCACTTTTTAGGCGAAACCGAGGCCGTTCACACGGCTCCATAAGTCACATTGTGTCAATAATTAAACAAAAATCTTAAAAAATCTTTGAACTATGCTGAACTCTGGTCTAAATATATAACTGTATAAATTATGGAATTCTTTGCCAGGGATTGGAAAACAACTGAATTCTCTTCGAACTAGTTAAGGTATTTTTATGTGCATCCCGTGTCAATTGAAATTAAGTGAGTGAGTCAATGTGGATTCAATAGAATTTAATTATATGGTGTTACCGGAGGGAGATCAGCATTAATTTGTTAATTTTCTTTAGCAAATTGTTGGTCTGGAAAGGAACTTTAATAAAAGCAAACTTGAAACTTGGATTAGTAACGGTAACAAATCGTCGTTACCGGTTATAATAACAGTTGAAGCATCTGCAAACATGTCCTGGGTTTTATAAACTAGAAAGTCCAGTTCAGTGGACTAATAGGCAAAATGTGCCCATTACGATTTTGTCCTCTTAATGTTGGTCTGCCCTGCACTGTACATTCCACACGTCCTTTTGACTCTAAGGAGGACACAATTAACAGTTTTATATTTGATATCTAAAACACTTCTAACCAACTCCTAACCATCTAACCAAACAATTTCGTCAATAAATTACTGAACAAAGCGCACTAAATATAAATTCGATTTAGTCACGCAACTCAACAATTGGTATGGGAAAAGCAAGATAAATATCTTTACAATTACAGACTTGTATATTTTTCTTTGTTTCCGACACAAAAGGTAACACATATGGACATTCGATGAGGTACAGACAAATTTGGCCGGTATGACATGTCAGTCGAACTCGGAAGTTAAGGTCATAGCGAAAAGTTTATTTTAAAGGACTCTCCCTTTCTTAACTTATGACCAAAGCGGTCCAACGTACAGAATTTTTGAAGGAGGCATTGAATGGCTAGCCGCCAAATTGCTCTGTTAATGTTAATTAAAGTTTTACTCTTTCAATATTACTTACAGGTAACATGCACGCGACCACACCGGTGTCACTTGCAGAAGTGGGGTCATACTCATCAAGCAGGTTAGTAAAGATTAATTCTAACTTAAGCATCGTTTCACGTGGCTCCGCTTTCAATCATTGCTCCCACGTTCTATTTGCTCATATACAATATTTCTATTTGAAATTAATTTGGAACCCAAAACACGGCAGGGTTTCGATTTTGTTGAGCTTCTGAAGAGAGCATTATAGATCCGACACCCCTTTAACACTGCGTAGACTCTGATCTTCCATCGCCTTGTATGAACAAAATTCTATGCACAAAAATTTGAACCGATAAGCAGGCTGAGTAGTAATTAAACTATTAAATTAATTTATATTTAACTTCTAAGACATTGATTACGAAGAAAATTAATATTAATACTAGAAACCTCGGACACAAATTGTGTGGCTAGTAGGATTCGATTCCTTGTAATTCACGTGTGACGGGTTGCGCGGATTGATGTGGTCAGAGTCTATACACAACATAGAGATTGCTACGTTCATACGCAGAACTATACTAAAGCAAGACTGCTAAATGAAATTTTTAATACAGATTGCGAAGTGAATTTGCGTTTGACGGAATTATTGGACTCGGCGACTCACTTTCTTTCGTAAAACCCATGGGGGCGTTCCTGTTCAAGAAAGAGTTCGCAGTTCAAGAGAAACGACCAATCCAATTCAAAGGACTGACTCCCATAGTCGCGTATCCTATTGTTTATGAAGTTTCACTAGGCTTTACTTCGATGCTGGAGATTTCATTCCTACTTTGCAGTGGAATTAATGGTAACGCGATAGCTATTTTTGAGTATAAAATAAACCTAAATTTAAACCGTATTGGCAGCCGCTCTGCAACCTTCAGGTTACACAATTATTACAAACGAATATCTCTTGCAAAAATTAACCGTGTATTATTCACAAATAATACACGGTGTCGCTGAAAAAATCATCATTATTTGCTTTCATTTTGGCGTAGTTTCAAAACATTGCATTGCTTTCAAAGGCATCAAACTGCATAACGACAGGAAATAACCAAACCTTGATCCGAACTTTGTGGGACACCCTGTACAGAAGTGAGTGCATTTCTACGATAATTGTTCACTAGTATGATGCGGTTTCTGAAATATGTACCCCTCCTTAGGAATTTAATGTCTCCCAAACGGTTCAACGGATTTGGGTTCGTTTTTTTTTCTAAATTTGATTTCGATATCTAGAAGGAGGATCGTTGCACCCTTAAATCCGTAGGACAATTTTGGTGACATTTTTTCAAAAACGTAAAATTTGACATGGCAGGTTACAGGAGTATTTTCTGCAATTTTGGACATTGACGGCATTGTTAATTTTCAACAATTCCTGATAATGAGCGGTGGTCAGAGTCAGTGTTTCATTCAGAGTTTTATCACTGCATACGATTACGCAACAGAAAATCCACAATGAACAACTATGTGAGAATTGGCGGCAAGGACCTGCCGCAGCAGCTACTCGCACTCATCTCTTTCTTAATTTTTTTACCTTACAGGTATGGCGTTCTCAAAATTGATTTCTTCAATTCACAAGTCAATATCAGTCGCAATTGAATCGTTGCCTAATGAATCGCGTACAAAACGTGAGTACATATCAACATGTCACGATAAGCGAAATATACACCCAAATGAATGGATACCATTTTCGGCGAATGTACAGACTTCTCTACGCAGCCAGCTTAGGGTGGCATGTGGAGCTGGTACGAGCATTCGAAATGAAACCTCAGCTTGTGCTAAAGAAATGGAAAGCCAAATATTCTTTGACGAACCTTCTGAAGATTATTGCATATACTTTCTGTTTCGAAGAATGGGTCAAGATCTTAAAATAACAGAAAACGTGAACTGGAAAAAGATTGCATTGAATTATGCTGAAATAAATACCAACTCGTCGAACCTGATGTGTGTCGCTGTACACGTGGCGAAGGATACCTTTGCAGAAGCTTCCAATATTTTGATGTGGAATATCCGCAGTATACAAGAAAAGTTGGGGTCTCCCAGGAAAGTTTACTACGTCTTCCATTTACCCGGACGTGGAAATCTAACTTATGACTTTGGAACAATTCAAAATGAGTTGCCATTTCGATTCATTCAGTTCTACACTCGCTGTGGTCACCAGTTGCATCGTAACGAATCGTCATGTTTTAAGGATATTTTTGTTGTTAGCAGATTGGCTGAAGCACAAGGACTTGTCCTCAATTCTGGCAGGGATTCAAAAAAGATTGACAACGCTAAGAAAGTTTTGAAAAAACTTTTACAGCGATATAACTGTGTTCAGACACTGATAACACAAGTTAATCTACCAACTGCTGCAAGATGTGAAGTTGTTTACGAACATACATGTTTAGCAAGACAGCCAAATTGCGATAATACACGAACTCCGTTGGGAATTTCCCTTGAATCCATTTTATCACTAAGCTTTTCGTCATGTCAATATTATATATCGTCTAGCCGATTAACAGTGGCCGAGAACTTTGTCGAAGTCCAAGCCATTGAGATATCAAAATGGCTAAAATTTGTTTTGGACCCATGCCGGCAACTACTTGAGACGACAACAAAATCTGTTCTGGAGAATGTTGAGAGAGAAGCACAGAGGCCAAATTTCAAGAATCTCCCTACAAATGTGCTGAGCAAACCCTCCGACTATCTCAATATATTAATCGCGGAAGCCCTAATCACAAATTTTTCAAGAGGACAATTGGGTTTCAAGTGGCCAATTTATATTAGCCGTACATTGGGATTGTCGGAAATTGTCTTAAAGAATTTAGGAGACACGTGTGTTATAAATTATGTAAAATTTTTAAGTGATAGAATAGATTGTACACTAATTCCCGCAACCAATTTATCAGCTTGCCTCCCCATCTGGATTGGGGTGGCCAACCTTGACTTATGTGGAGAACTTCTGACATGGTTCGCGGACGCAAAAAGAGCTAGGTGTATAAACAAAGATAGCATAAGTTCAATGTCTGCGGAATATTTAAAGTTGCTGCAAAGAACCGCAGTTCCTCATTCTCCGGTTGACACCAATGGGCATGACCACTTAAATTTAAAATTGCTGAGAGAACACAGATTGAAGCTACCGAGGGCAAAACACGTGGTAACCGTACAAGAATTCGTTAAAATGCTGAGAGAAGACGCCCGTGTGAGACCCGAAATACTGACCACACTACTGCTGGCGATAAGTGAGACTGTCTCAAAGAAGTCGAAAAATAGAAGTGAGAAAATATTTACTTCGAGCGTCATCGGTGACATTACAAGAGCAACTTATGAGCAAAACGAGGTCCTGTTCTTTCCGTTGAACACGTTTATTCTTCTAGCCGTTCTGCCCGTACCGAACGTCACTTTTGACATGGATAAATTAGTTGGTCTCTACACTACAGCATTTGTATGGTATTTTGAGAGGGAAGTGGGATGTAGAGGAATTTTCGTTCAAGAGATATTTGAGAAGACAGTTGAACTATTTTCTTCTCAGGTGATTGTAGTTAGTATTGAAATTTATTTTCGGCTAGTGAACTATTTTTTAGATAATACGTCGGTTGAACGTTGTAGAAGCATAAGAGGAGCCGAGGAATTGGACAAGACATTTTTGGGTTCGTTTTAAATTACCCGATAAGCATATGTTTTCCTACTATAGTGTAAAAGTAGTTAAATAATAATCAAAGTTCAGTTGCAGAAAACTGAATTATAAAAATTGTTAGTACGTAGATGGTGGAGTAACTGTAACTTTGGAACGAATGAACGCGGCTACCAAACAGGACCCTTAACCTGTTAGTCAGTTTTAGTGGATTAAAAACGTATGTTCGTGTAATATTTGCCAATTGCAGCTGGTAGAGACGTGCTGCGACTCATTATTGTCACCCAAGCATTTTTTTTGAATGAAATCACATTAAGAAAGAAGACGAGCACTTCTATTTTAAGGAAAAAGTGGTGTTGTCTTCATTCAAATCTACTACGATTTACATGGGTGGAACTGATTTTCCATTGAAGAAAGGTTGGAGGAGGTGGTGGGTTAATATCTCAACGCGTGGGTATTGTTTTAAATTTAGCTTCAAAATTATGTCTGTTTAATTTATTTTAGTATCTCCATTTTGGGTATAGTTTTTGCGAAAAAATTACGTTCGGACTCATTTTCTTTTTGCAATTTTTGCACATTATTTAACTGCGAATTGGCTAATCGGTTTATTCACGTAATTTGTCAGTATGTTATAAATCATAAATCGGACGGCTAAGTTAAGTATGAGTTATTTGAAATATAAGTTCGTTGTAACTGTAAGGAGTCGGTCCGTAATTCGAATTTTTAGTGGCAAATAAAATATATGGTTACATAAATCGTATATAGCCAAAATTAATTCGTATGTTTATAAATTCTTTTGACCAATATTTTCAACTGAACTTCATTCTTTAAATATTTTGAACGTTTTTATGACAATTCGAAAAAATTTCAAACAAATTCAAAATTGACCAGTAAATGATACTTATTTGACAATTTGAATTTCTCCAATTTTGAGATATACATTTTGTAACAGAGTGTCTCAAATGATTTGCTGATTTTTTTATTTCAAGCTTGACGAAAGGCGGGCATGTTTAGATGGTGAAGTCCTAATTAAAAGCTCCTCTTCTAATTCGGCAGTTTTTATCCGAAATCCCATTGCATCCGACTTTAGTTTTAATATAAATTAATTTGAAATCATAATCATGCACAACTTCCTCTTTCTCTTTTCTCTCTTTTTTCAACCGTTATATTTTCATTTCATCATGGCTTGATATTTCAGGGCACAAGATCATTGATTTCCTTCTGAATACATTTTTCAACAAAACATAATTCGATATCAAAGCCACCGCGAACAAAGAGTACAACTTCCCGTAAACTTATTTTAGTCAATTAATTTAAATTTCAATTTTAATATACATTTTATCTTTCCGTGTAAGTACGTCAAATACTATACGTAGCAATTAGTGACGTTCCAAAATCGAGTTTCGGCAAAAAACCGAAAACCGAAATTTCGGTATTGGTCTATGGCCGAAACCAAAATTTCGGCCGAAATTTGGACCGAAACTTTTTGCACTACGCAAGTGGGATGTCTATGGAAAGCTTACGTACACCTGCATACGTTGGGGGTACTTTGGACGTATTTTGTGGTCCTTTAATTGAAATTTTGGGGTATCAGTACTTGGTATGAGAAATATTTCTGTAGCACGGATTGGGCAAACTCCGCCGTTGCCGTCAAAATGTTTCCCACGGAAGGATGATACGATTGGAAATCAGGAATATTAGTTACTTAGTGTTAAAAAATAATGAATAGCATTTTTTAATTATGTTCGTGTGAAGTTACACCGTGTAAAGTTGGGAATACAGATGTCACAAGTTAAGTTGTGTAAGGCTAAAAATACGAATGTTAAATGTCGAAGATTCATGATTTTT
>JAQFYE010002515.1:0-17779 GCA_034694305.1 Protaphorura glebata
GAGATGCTCTAAAGTTCAAAAATCTAAATCTAAAGGGCGAAAGTCGATTTCTAAAGTGCAATTGCCAAAAGGGAGTTTATCATTTTCAAAAGAGTGAATCACTATTTCAAAAGGGCCTAAAAATGGGTCCCATAAAATACTGACGCTAGACTTCCACTGTCTTGAAAGAACGAACCATTCTAAATTTTCACTTCTGCAGGTTAAAGTTCTTTCCGTTACCGGGGGATTATCAGAAAATCTAGAGGCACGGCGATTTGATAGACACAATCAAAAGCTTGGAAATTCCAAGTTGTCAACAAATTCAACACGATTGTTCTCATCAATAACCCGAAGTCACAAGAAAGACCCCTCCACCATGGTGAAACCGTTTAAGTACCCGAAGGTCCGACGAGATGAGGACTTGAAGGAAACTCATCATGGAACAGTGGTAAGTCAACATTTTTGCTGATTCTACATAGGTCTCCCGAAAGTCTATTGAACAATTTTAGTTTATAATCAGTCATTATTCAATTTTGCAGGTTCCAGACCCGTATCGTTGGTTGGAAAATCCGGACTCAGAAGAGACAAAGAAATTCGTGGATCTCCAGAATGAATTGACTGTTCCGTTTCTTGAGTCCTGCCCTGCAAGAGAGGACTTGAAGAAGAGACTCACAAAACTTTGGGATTTTCCTAAGTATTATTGCCCACTCAAAGCGGGAAATCGTTACTTCTATTTCAGTAACTCTGGGCTTCAAAACCAAAGGTAGTTTTTAAAGAAAATTGAAGTCTCTTGCATTTGCATGTCCGGGTCCCATGTTCGTTGTTTATTTTTGTAGTGTCATGTACGTCCAGGATTCCTTGAAAGGTGAGCCAAGAGTTTTTCTCGACCCAAATACTTTGTCAGAGGATGGTACTGTGGCAATTTCTACTTACAAATTCTCTGAGGATGGAGAAATCTTTGCATACGGCTTGTCAAGCAGTGGATCAGATTGGATAACAATTCATTTCAAGAATGTTGCAACTGGAAAGAATTTTCCCGAAATTCTAGAAAAAGCCAAGTTTACTGGTATTACTTGGACGCACGATAATCTGGGAGTTTTTTATGGGGTGAGTGATATTTATAAAGTGAATAAGTGAGGACATTAACCCACAGTTATACAAAATTATAGCGCTACCCTGCTCAAGATGGAGTCACTGATGGATCCGAGACAACTTCAAACGAAAATCAAAAAATATACTACCATCGCATTGGAACTAATCAGTCTGAAGACGTTCTCATGGTAGAGTTCCCAGAAAACCCCAAATGGAGAATGTAAGAATAATACAGAAATAGCTAGTAATCTGTATTTTCTGATGGTCTGAAATTAGTTCCTGAAATTCTCTACACAATCGAATAACTCGTACTATCAAATTTTTCTGAACCGGTGGTGATGTTGCAACTTGTATTGAAGATTATTAAATCTTTACAATCTATAAATGAAGTATTTCTCATTGATTGTCACATTTCTTATATAATCTAGTATGACTGAAGTTAGTGATTGTGGCAACTACTTGGTCCTTTCGGTAGTCCTGGAATGCCGTGATAATGCCATCTACTATGCAAATTTAATCGAGCCTTTGAAGCAAGGATTGAAGCAAAAACTCAATGCGGTAGCTGTAATTGATCAAATTGAAGCTGACTATGAGGTAAGACAATTTCACAAACCAGGTTTTTGTATTTATCGTTCTAAAATGAGTCCAGTTGAAGAAGTGATTTGATTTGTGTATTTTGGTTATTTATTTTAGTACGTCGCCAATGATGGCTCATTGTTCTACTTCCGCACTAGTAAGAATGCTCCAAACTATCGGGTCATTGGAATTGACTTCACGAATCCGGCAGAATCTGAATGGACCACAGTATTAGCTGAGGATCCTAAGAATGTGCTGGATTGGGTCACATGTGTCAACAAGTAAGCTTAGAGAAAAACCAGTCTTTGATCATTCGTGTAACCAGATAGACTTAGAATCTAACCAGAAAAATTCCATACGATGTTCAGTTTCTTTATTACCAAAGTGATGGATTAATGGATTTCTGGGCAATTTTTTCAACGTTACCTTATATTTGTACGCACGTTCTACTGTAACCCTCACTGGTGCGTCGCAGAGAAAAACCTTGTATTGATCTTTGTCATTGTTGATAGATGAAGGCGAAATCAATGCCAAACAAAGTTAAGCTGTCTCGATAAAACTTAATGAGGAATCACAAAATCGTTTTATATGGGGATGAACTTTCAATTCGAAACCAGGTTGCTTGAACTAATTCCTGATTCGGTCCCGATGAAAGTTTTACATGATGAACCGGTTCCTTGTTTTCTTTATTTTGTAAGGGTTGATTAGGTTTACACTAAGGATGATTCCTGGTCTGTAGGAAATCATTTAATTCGGTTTTCTAAGATACTAAGGGTCTCGTATGAACTAGTACTACTTCTGATAATGTAGTGTATGGGTAGTCGGTAGTGTACACACTACACACAGTGAAAGTTAAGAAAGTCTGAGTACGACTACGAATTATCTTAACCGTGGTGGCAGCGTAATAACCCGGGTTGATACTCACCGCTGTCATTAAATTTTTACTTCCGCTTTTTCACAAGTTAAGTTTGATAGTTGGAGTTTTGAGTCTCTCTGAATTGCAGATGTCAGATCTGCTAATTTTATTGATTATATTTATTATTTGATATTTTAAGTGACAAATTGGTGACCTGTTACATTGAGGATGTGAAAAACACTCTGCAACTTCGAAAATTGTCGGACGGATCTTTGCTTAAGTCATTTCCATTAGAAGTGGGCACGATTACGGGTACCTCTGGCGATAGAAAGCACAACGAATTTTTCTTCCAATTTGCTTCATTTTTGACGCCTGGACGAATCTTCCATGTTGACTTAACCCAGGATCCGGTTAAGGAGACGGTAGTCTATTTAATATTACAACGCAAAATATATTTAATATTTAGGATGACCTGGAAGTGTAATAAGTTTATTTCACACTGTTTAGGTCTTTCGTGAAATAACTTTGGACAATTTTGATCCTTCGGAATTTACAACAACGCAAGTGTTTTACCCGAGTAAGGACGGAACGCAGATACCTATGTTCATAATTCATAAGAAGGTAAGAGGTTTAATTTGAAATTTGAATGTATATTTACTGTGAGACTTGCTTCTGCTACCATCTGTCGCTCACATAAAAAACGAACGGGACTTATATCGCATGTTATGTTCCATACATTTTATCGCCCAGTTTCCATCGTCTAGAGCCAGTTTCACTGTATTTTCACTAACTATCTAATTCGCGGCTTCATTGTACTTTCAGGATGTTCAACTAAACGGTGAATCACCTTGTAATTTGTACGGCTATGGAGGTTTCAACATAAGCATTCAACCAACTTTTTCGGTGACGCGTGTTGTCTTTATGCAACACTTGAACGGGATCTGCGCTATTCCAAACATTCGAGGTAACTATTTACCTTCTAATTAATAATTGTCTTTAATCAAGCAGTAGGGAGTATAACAACATTCCACGTAAGGACGTTTCCTGTTCTGCGTAACTAAACTTGAGAGGTATATCATGAACGAAATTCGGAGTAAATGAATTGTTGATAATAGCAATAATCATTCCAAGGTGGTGGCGAGTACGGCCAAAAGTGGCATGACGGTGGACGATTTTTCAACAAGCAAAATGTGTTTGATGACTTTCAAGCAGCTGGTGAATTCCTAATTGCAAACAAATACACGAGTGCTAAGAAACTCTACATTCAGGGTGGTTCAAATGGGGGCTTACTTGTTGGTGCCTGTCTGAATCAACGTCCAGATTTATTTGGGGCTGGAATTGCTCAAGTTGGGTAAGTGACAGGAGAAGGCGCTTGTTCTTTTAAAAGGAAATTAAACAAATCTCACTTAAAATTGATATTGTTTTAAATAGTGTAATGGATATGTTACGTTTCCACAAATTTACGATTGGTTACGCTTGGATTTCTGACTATGGAAGCCCAGACGACGAGAAACATTTTAACAATTTGCTCAAGTACTCTCCACTTCACAATATTAAGGCTCCGACGGATGAAAGTATTCAATACCCGGCTGTTTTGCTTTTAACGGCTGATCACGACGATAGAGTTGTGCCACTACACAGTTTGAAATTTATTGCCGAACTACAACATCAGTTGGAAGGACATCCGTGCCAGGTAATATAGATTCAAACTATCTTAAAAATAATGTTGGGCACAGTGAGGACGGGTTTTTAATCCGTTTTATTAATTTTGTTCAGCAAAATCCATTGATGATTCGTGTGGAAACCAAGGCTGGTCATGGAGCCGGAAAGCCGACTGCGAAAATCGTACGTTTTCTCTTGCATTTACTTTAGCATATATCATGCACCTTTGGCCAGTCCCATTAAGATTAGAAAACACACAGGTTTCAATGTTTCTATTTCAAACACGTCGATTTCGCTCAGTCTATTTTATTGACCTCTTATTAAGAAAACTCGGCAATGTACGGACCTTGAAAGATAAAGAAGTTCTGTCAACGTAATTATTAATTTAAAAACAGCTCTTTGGCTTATAATTTGGTGCTCTTATTAACTTTCAGATTGAAGAACACGTGGACATTCTTTGCTTCCTGGTTCAAACACTTGGACTTGATGTCAAGTTCTGCTAATACAGCGTTATCTAAGCAGAATGAATTTATAACTAAACTAAGTTTTGTCACCAACGCTGAATTTGAAAATACTATAGAAGATCGTTTATCATCAGTTAAATTCACAGTTTCAATTCTGAAACTTATAATCCGAAACTTCCAAAACTTATGTCTGCCTATGCATGCAATTGAGGTTAATGTGGAGTGATATCGTATCCTCGTATCTTTTATGTGAGAGTAAACAGTGACTATGTACTTAAAAGTCAATGACTGCGCGCGACAGAATCATTATTTGCAGACTTTCGGTTATTATTATTTTTAATTAGCTTTCGCCAGAAATCGTGGACATATTTTTTCCAAAGGCCCGTCTAACAGTAAGGAAAAACTCTAGTACAGAAATTCCGCTTTGAAGCAGAGACCATTAGGATGTTAAGTTTACTCAAAAGATAGATTGGCCAACCTATTGTAAGGCATGAAGGACACCCTACACGATGCGATATCATTTATTATTAGGCGTGCACTGAGAATGATCATTTTCAAAACTCCAATCATATTTCTGAAAAGTCTTTAATAATTGTCAATTGTTTACACTTTACACTCAGGATTGAAAAAAAAATATTACGATTTCAATCCTCATTATACCTTTAGTTGAATTTTTTAATTAATTATCAAATAGCATGTTGCGTTGTCCGACGTCTGACCTTGCAGTAGAACGGCGTCAGAGTACTAGTGAGCCCATGAGAAACCAATTCTTGAGAGGAATTTGAAGATGGTTCAAATGTGTATAGTTGCAGGAGAGATGTGAAAAATGAGAATAGGCTAGCCCGAGCCGTCCTGTAACCAATGCACAATCGCTTTCCTAAAAACAAGAACCGTACTAATTTATAATCTGCTTTGGCCCGTACAATTGCAGTTTGCAGTAACTCTTTGTATACCGAATACTGAACTCGAACTGCTTTCACATAAGAAATGTTCGACAAATGGAGTTCCATTACTAATACGTTTTTAAATGCGTAATTAAAAGGGATGCTCGATAGTGTACCGGTATCTGTACAGAAAGAGTTTACTGTGGGATATTTGATCATACCTCCGCCGAATGCAAGAAGTTTGTCCTCATTCATAATGTTATTATTCTCATCAATAAATCTGGAGGGACGAAACATTTCTGGATCTCCCCATATTCTTGGGTCTTTATGTATTCCCGTGAGGTTGATTAGTGCAAATGAATCCTGTATGTGTAGGTAATAAACATCTATCAGACTAGTAGATAGCTCAGATTACTGTTAAAATATCCGATAATAAAGATTAGAATTGTTGAGATTTAGGTTGGCCTGCCTGGGATTTCGTTATCTGATCTAAACCTTAGTTAGCACATTAAATTCGAATGCAATTTTTTTGTAGGAAACCGTAAACTAGAAAAGGGATAATACTTTTGGAACTGAACATCCTGAAAGTTGAGTCCTTCGAACCGAACTTCTAATTACGACCGGAGCAATGTTTGCATTGCGAAGGATTTCCAGAATGGTTGCTTCTGTGTACGGCATTCTAATAAAACATAAAACTGCATTACATGAAAAGTTTTACTTATATTTTTAGAATTTAATGATATTTATTACTGCATCCTATCCGAAATGCTAGGTCTCCGATCTCTGCCAATAACTGAGTCAATTTCTTCTTGCACATGTCGTTGAACCTCAGGATTCTTCAGCATATAAAAAATAGCAAATTCTAAGGCATTAGCAGTCGTGTCTGAGTTAGCCAGAAGTAAATCTACGCAACTTTGTATAAGTTGATCCTCTGAAAATCAAATCATTTATAAGAAAGAAATTGGTTGGGTTAAAATACTTCCGATAAACATTGAAAATGTAAACTAATGAGCACTTATAAAAAACCTGTATAAACGTTGCTCGTATTCCTTTGTTTATTTTCTTCGATCTTCTCCAGGAAAAGATCGATGTAATCATTTTGCCCACTCTTGAATGCTTTAGACTCTTTTCGTTTCGCAATTATTGCCTGTGAAAAAAAAACTGTATAACTTTAGTCCCCCAATACATTTTAATTGACATTCACTGGTAATGGCTGGTCAAACATCAAGTATTTTTCGTAGCGTGTGGACTTTTCAATTTTATATTTGGTAGTAGAATAGGAAATATCACTTTAAACCAGTAACGTTCAAATTATGTCTCCCCGACGGATCGAACTTCCGTCAAAACGGAACTCGACATTTCAGATTATTCTAAATTCTTACCCTAAACAAATTTTGAAGTTCACGGAACATTTCTAAAAGTCTAGGCTGATCTGTTACTCCCGGAATAAACCTCAAAAATGGGAAAGCAAAAACAGGTTTAGTCCCTGGGAATTAAAAAATAAAATGGTTAAAACATATAGTTTTATTAATGTTTAGTAGTAGATTGAAACGACTAGTGCTCTCGATATGAGCTTTTTCCATACCAACTGATGCGGCAGAATTGGCTTCTTCGATGAGTGGGATCAAACTTTGCATTTCTGCGTCATCGTAAGAAAATCTCGCCCCACACAAAAGACGCCAAACTAAATTTAGAATCGGTAAAGTGAAACAATTATGAAGACAAACATCTTCCCCGTCTTTGTCTCCGAATTTCTCTCGGAAAATGATCAAGAATTCGTGAATTTCTTCTTGAAGAGAATTTTCCATCGAGTCCAAGTGCCCGAATCCGAAATCACGCAGAGAGCGAACCGTGAATCGTCTAAGCTCTTTCCAATGATCCCCGTCTCCGAATAATACCCCTGAATATCAATTTTAAGTTTATTTAGATTAAACATCGCACAGACCTTACTTCAAAGGGTAGGCTGTCGGATTTGGCTGTATTCTTGACATCTTGTTGCATTGACCTCCCGAACAACTTTTGTGAGGGTCGTACCCCTCGAAGTTCGACCGTTTGGCCACAAGAAATACACGCATCAATTATACCGTCATGAATGCGCGACGGATTCATATGACGTCATAATCTCTGTATTTTTATAGCGGCCGAGCGGTTAGACATTCCGGAGTAGAACCTTCACAAAAGAATTGTTCAGCTCGTGAAGGGCTGCGTATCAAAATATGGCCAAATAGGACCTTTGCTGTAAGGACTAACGACTATAGGGGTATTTTATATTACACATTTTTGGAAAACATTGGACAATTTTCTCTCACCAACTCTCTTGTTCAAAGTCAATTCCAGGTATAGGGGTGTATTTGGAAGACGACCATGCCAGTCATCCGATGCTAACATTGACTTCGCAGCTTCGTAATCATCCACCACGACTAATGTAATTTCAAGGAAAATCATTATATTTTTTTGTGACAGCCATAAACTCTCACAAAGAACACAATTCGGACGCACAAGTCATGTCGACCAATCGACCGATAGTCGCGCTTGTTCCTCATTGCATTACCTTTCATAATTGTGATAATACTTGAAACAAAACCTGAAGAATATACAAGACGGGTATGAATTTTACATCCGGAGAGTGTTCGCGAAAATGATTTGTGGATTCAATTTGAGCAAAGTGCGATAATCGAAAATAATTTTTACCGAAATTCTGGACGCCGCATTGAAATGACATAACTGGACCATACTTCTGGCATAGTTTTGTGCACAGATCAACGTTTGAGGCATTTCTTGACTGCCAAGAGAGCTGTAGTGCGCTTCCAATGAACGGGAGTCTTATAGGTCCTAATTCAAAAATATTTATTGTTATGTGATATTGTGTAACTATATATTATTCCTAAAGCATTCTGTCTTTCCTTCCTTGTATTCGTTAAAAAAATTGTAAAAAGTGGAACGAACGTGAGATTTAATTTTGAAAGCGAGTAACATTTCGAAACGTCGTTTATAACTATTTAAGTCGCAAAATAACAGGCAGAAATGGAAGTCAATATATATAGCCACATATAAAGTGAGCTTTTTGAATTCAAAGAGAATTGATTCTTAATTGTAAGATGCTTGTCAGGTACACGCAGTATTAACAATCTAACATGCGAAATTACCGAATTACCAAAACTAAAGTACTAATAGAAATATAATCACTATTAATTAAAATTCGCATCAAGTCATCGTTTATCGCCTCATACTTTTACATAGAATGGGGTGCTGTTGGTTAGTGGTTCATTCCATTTTAGGAAGATTCCCTTACATTAGTGGGCAAAACTTCGCTTAAGCGACCACTACAAGACATTGAGTTTGAGGGAATCGAACGCACAGCATTTATGTATGTGCTGGGTCCAAAATTCTACGACGGACTGACTAATCGTAAGATTCAATATTATGGTCAGCTTATTTACAACAGTTAACTCTGAATAGTTTGACCAGATAAAAGAAGTTATTATCTGAAGTAATTAACAACTTAAAAGTCTTACAACACACTCTTGAAATCGCTTTCCCAAATAATGGACACGCATGCACCTTTGTTCGATTTCAGTTGTGACCTTTAATCTGTCTATGAAATGGGAAGGACAATGTTAAAAATTGTACAATGTGAAAAAAGAAGAAAGTGGAATTCCAGCATGGACAAGGATGTGGTAAACTGGGTCAGTGCTTGCAGAGCCAACATTTCTCTGTTGTTTGCGTGTTGGGTCTTGGGTGTATAAAATTAGAAATGCGATTTACGAGGCTTTCTACGACCTTCACTTCCAGTCTAAAGGTTGTTTCGGAAGCGTAGTGAGTTTCTATTTTAGCATTTTAATTCATTTTTCCTGATATGATCTATTTTCTTCAATTTACTAAACTAAATCATTAGAAATATTCTGACGCTCGGGATATACGAGTATTCAATTTCTAAAGTCACTTACTAAAACCTTATTCTAATGTTTAAATTATGGGCCAATATTATTAACGGGTTGGATATATGAATTAAGGAATATGTTTAATTCTGGCCATACACTTTTTGGATTACTTCAAGCGTTCTGCTTGACCGCGGCATACAATCTCCCCAAAGTACACTTTAGCTGTGCCTTCGCGTTATGTCTTGTGTCTATACCAAAAGTGCACATTTCTTTGGTTGTTAGAAGTCTTTGTTTCAAGATTTTTAGTTAGAATTAGTGGGTTAGTTGATTTCATCAACGCAGAACGAACACTGCCTTTCCCTCAGCTATTCAGACGGAAGACCGTGAAAAAGCGGCTGGAAAACGGCAAAAACCCGATTATTTTTCTTTCACCGTGCGCTGCGCGCGAACGCGACGCGCTACTGAGCTTAAATGATATGTCAGAGATCCCACTTGAGCCGATCTTTCCAAGGATGTATTGGGTGTGTTTGTGCCCATTGTGGGGGACATATTAGACACTAGTGAATCCAATACCGGTATTCAGAAACCGGTATTTTCGGCAGGAAACGGTATTCGGTAGTACCGAAACCGGTATATGAAAAAAATTAAAAATCCGGTAGTATCGATACCGGTATTCAAAAAGTTTAAGAATTTCGGTAGTACCGAAACCGGTATTTGAAATAATTGAAAATATCGGTAGTGCTCCCGGTATTGAAGGACGAATACCGGTATTTTAGTTAAAAATACACCGAAAATACCGGTATTTTCGGTAGAAACCGGTATTCGGTAGTACCGAAATACCGGTATTACGAAAACACCGGAATACCGGACTACCGACATACCGGTATTGCGAAAATCCTGAATACCGGACTACCGAAATACCGGTATTGAAAAATTCACCGGTATTGGATTCACTATTAGACACCCTGTAGAACTAACTGTCTGTAACTGGGTCTAGAAATTCACGAATCTACAGAACATATTCAAAACTCATAACAAAGCAACATTTGAACAATTAGCTACATTTACAGATGCGAAATATACATTCTGTAGATATTTTGACGTGGGATGGGATGGAATGGTTGGAATGGAATGGAATTCATTCCAAATACTTAACGTTCTCAAAGTCTCGACGTGCGGTATAATAATAAATAATTTTAATTTGAGAAACAAAATTAAGAGCCCTGCGTTTTTGTTCTCCGCGACGCTTTGTAATGAATCGAATTCGAATAGCTCTTTGGGTTCTACGTCAAATTACATTCAATTTACAGCTAGCTTCCTTCATATAAACTACTATGTTGCACGACAAATTGAATAAAGTTAGAAACACCATACACAGTGCGAAATCTATATTACCCGGAAGTGTTTTCCATTGAGCGTTTCTCGTCAAGAATTTCCGAGTAAAATGCCAAGTCAGAATAAAAAAACTGCACAAGAACGGAAAACACCAATCCAGTAAAATAGGCATATTCAAGTTCTGTGAACTCGAGCGTATCTCTCAACTAAACTGTCCGATATAGATGAATTGCACCGAATTGTTTTCATCCGCTAACAGTCCTCAGATGTCCACTTGGAAGCACGACAATATTCACACTAAATCGGAATCTAATGCAGGTTATCTATGGACGAAGTGAAGTAAAATCGAAAGTATGAGTTTGTTCACATACAATCAAGTGAAGATTCATGCATTACACTTGGACTGGGTGACCCGGACCCCTTTATCTAAAAAGGAATGTCTTCGGAAAGTGAAAGTTTAAAAGGACGTTTCCCATAACCCTTGGATTTCCCAGAGATTTCGAGATGTTTCTTTACATTGCCGATCCCAATCCTGCCGCATTATGGTTTTCAATATTTCAATCCTGAATTGTCAAGAGCATCGTACTTCTCATATATATGACTGAATGCCTGGAATCGGTAGCACAATCATACGCACATAAATTGAGCACTTACTTCCGTCGCTGTTTAAAAGAATATGACGATTCAGTAAGTTTTCCAACAATTTTCAACCCATACACTACTGTAAAACTGTCCGACCGTCCAATGTTGAAGATATCGGAATTGTTTCTCGCGTCCCGGTAGTACCAGTAAGGAATTATTCACAAAAAAAAGAGTTGTTTGTGTTCCTTATGTTGAACATAAGTACAATATAATTTTATTAAAATTTTATTAAAATGGGTCCCAGTACATTAGATACAAAAAATAATACATAGAAGTTTGCTAGAACTTAATTATAATGAGCAATAAATTTCTTGCTATTTACTACTAAGAAAACCAAATCTACAAATGCAACAACAAAATGGAAACATGGAAGTACTGTACATAGATACAAAATTTTATTCGAAAATCCTATTTCCGTCTTCATAAGATGCTCGCTTCCACGGTGGACTCCGAGGGGTGACATTCTTAGTCCTACAGTTTAAAAAATTAGAATAAAAGCTTTATAAATGAACAGTAAAGGAATGTCAATATGATACGGAAATCGACTCAAGAGATACCGCTCAAAGTCGGTGTCGGTCGGGGTTTCGCGGGAGAGGTCAATGTTTGTAGTTTAGATCCAACGTTATAAGCACGGATAACTGGACCGCATGTCCTGGATACGTATTTTTGAATGAGATCCACATTCAAACCCCTTTTTCATTTTTCAATATTGTTCGCGATACATACCGACTTCTAGTGGATTTTCTCTTTTTACGGCATTGGAACGGCCTATTTTATTTAACACTACCAATTATTGCAGCCCAAAGGTCGTGAGTGCGGTATACGGTATACCAAAAGAATGTAAGACATTTATATAGGTAATTGGAGATGTACGTTTACCATATTGGTTCGTTTTACTGGGGTTGACGTAATGTACGAATACTTACCCGATTTGTATTTGCCTGTACGATAAAGATAATAGCCTGGGCTCCAAATAAGATGGACGTGACTAAAGCGATGACGGCGAGTACTTCAAAAAAACCCATCTTAAAATGCTATTTTGCGATTATTGTTTTCACTTGAATCGGCTTGTACGCTACAAGCCAGAATTTAGTCACCGTGAATTCCTCCCTTCAAGCGGAATGTTGACACTGTTTATGTGTTATCTTTTGAGTACAAATGACCTGTTAATTGAACAATTAAACACAATTGACGAACATCTAAATGTATGTAAGCGATCGTTTGAATTCAACTGAAAACTGATTAGTGAGTAGGAGACGTAAAATAAAATATATTATCTGTGTTGTTGTTGCGACATTTTATGTGGGCGGATTAGAAACAAGAATGGAACTGACGATTTTCACAATTCAACGTGCAGGTTATCTTCTATAAGACCGAAGGTGTTCAGCACGGAAAGTAATAAGAAGCCATTTTTATACCGTGTCCAATGTCCTTCGGTTTGGATTTATTGGATGTCTAATCGAATAATGCGGTGGCCCGCAAAGATTGATGGATGCCTCCGACAAACCACATTATTTTGTCCGCGCACCATGAATTCATTCTGTCTCAACTTAAGCCCGTCCACGACCCAATAACCCATTACAAGAAATGAATTGAATTCCGTTTATTTTCGAGATTGTGAAAATTGTGACACAACAAGCATCCTAAGATGCACACAAGCACTTTATAGTCACCTTCAAGAATCGCTGGTTTCAAATAGCTTTCACACTTTGTGATTTCGATTCCACAAAAATTTCCACCTGAAACATTTCTTTCGAGAAAACCCAAGCTGAGAGCAAGCAGGCAACAAGCTTGAATGCTGAGAGTTTGGCAAGCTCATCATGCTTTGTCTGAAGGAAAGAAGCAGATAAATAGTATTATTAATATGTCAGAGTTAAAATAATTAGGTTCTTTTACATATTCCGGAATCTTTGATTCACTGGTCAAGTCGGTCCATGATTCGGTCTCTCTTTGTTAAGGTGTTTCCAAAGTGTCATAAATTAGTTCCGTTAATCTTAATTAATTTTTATGGCGTTTCAGGTTATTTTATTTGCATGGATACCTTAACAAAGAATGACGTCAAGCCTGCTAGAAATCGTTGAACAATTGTAATTGAATATATATAGTATGTCCAATACAGTTTGAGAACATTGTCTGGTTTCAAATAGCGATGCATGATATGTGTATGAAGATGTGCAAAACAATATTTGAAACATAATTGAGCGAATGCGATGATCGACAAAGCTGAAATTGAAAAGTATAAATGGTTTACAACAATAAATTACAACAACATCCTAGGAACAACACAATTATTAAGTTCAGATATCGCGATTATCGCCGCTGAAGCTAATCCGCACTTACTCGTTGCATGGTCAGCCTATAGTGAAAATCTTGATGTCAGAGTTCATTATCTTACACTACACACCAGTCATACAATTTCACTGCACAAATATCAAAAAAAAATTATATTAGGGAAACAATTATTTGGATTATCTCGTAGAAAGTACTTACTAATGGATCTCAATGAGCTGGAGAACATTTTGATGATTTGTGATCGTACTTGCCGTATAAGCCTCTGGTGCATCATTCCAACTACAATATAATTTAACATGTTGAAGATTAATGAAATTGCGCTACAAGTTCTTCATAAATTTGAATTGAAACAAAGAAGCCCTTACTCTTTGTTCAACATTTTACATGCAAAGATTTTCCCAGTTCGTCGTTTCTGGCATTTCAAGACGTTAAAGAATGCTCCAGCGCCAATAACAGCTACTACGTCTAAATCGGATAAACGGAATGGAGTGAACAGTTGAATTCCTGTTCCTATTCTTAAATATTGAAATTTTTAACATTGGATCCAATAATTTAATATCTTCGAAAGTTTGGACAAATTCGGAAAATCGGGCATAACCTGTTGAGAAAGAATCCCGATGCACCATTGAGACGTTCATGGTCACGCATGCGGTGGTCATTTCGTCAGTCTAGCCATTGCCACGCAGTCTTCGCAATCATAATCATAATTCTCAGAACGTTTTCTGAAAACACTTTGTTCATTCGTTATCGGTGAAATCCAAACGGAATGGGAAAACGAGGAGCAGGCGTTAGCATTTATAACTTCCAGAATTACTTTTTGACCCATTCCTGACGAACGTCTGAACAACGCTTTTCTTGTGAACTTTTGCAGCGCTGACCTCCAGTTTGAACTTTTCGATTAATTCATTCGGTACTGTCTCAGCTCTAGAACTTTCTGGATATAAAAGACTAATTATTATCGGTTTGACCCTTTGACTTATACATATCTCTTCGAAAATTCCGTAAAAGTGGTGTTTATTTTGACTTTCTCTCCAAATACAACATAAAACATCTTGCATTTAATATATTGCGGCATCGGCAGATCTAACGTCCGACTTTTAGCCTTATCTCACCGCCGTCGTCCTCTGAGCTTGCCAACCCATTAAACAACGTGGTCAAGTGTTTGATTTACTACTGCATCATAATATGGAAATATGATGAAAGGAGTTTCGTTATACAGAGGTTTCACTTTATTTGTACTCTAATGATGACATCACCAAGAATCCGTGTCAAAGTTGAAATATTGTTTACGTTCAAAGACTAGACGACTGAGATCTACGATATTTTAGCGTGTAGTTTCTAGAAAATAGCATGTGTTATTGAATCCAGAGACCTTAATCGTCCAAATCAAGCGAATGGTGTACTAGATTCAGGACTGACTAAAAAATCAGACCAGACATTCAATGAGATACGTAAAAGTTTTATTAAGTCAAAATAACATATGACACTATGAATTTTTATTGACAAAGAGGTAACGTTAGATGGGTTTTTAGAGTAACACTGAGTTTCGTGATATTTCAGTCATATTCCGTGTTGGGTCTTGATATAACACGCTGATTTATGGCAAAGCAATTAGATGACACTACAATTTGGAACATATCTACGAAGCCCGAATTTGGTCTCTTCGGCGTACTCCAAGGTGACCTTCCCGCTCACTTTTACTATACAGAACAAATAAGAAATTAGATAAGACCGACATACATAGATCCTTGGAGTTTCAATCTAACATATGGCCCGGACGGTCACAGACAGATGTGCAAAAATTTATATGTTAACGAAATTTTACTTTTTCCTGAGTCAAGGGTTTGATCTCTAGGACAAAGTTGTTCGTATATATTTGCTCTATTGGTTTTATTTTCGTCTTATAGGTTATCCTCTTCTACTGCAGGCTTCTTCTACCAGCACTGCCATTCCTTCGCCAAATGGAAACCCAAGATTCGGATATTCGATCCTGCCTTATGACGAATTTCAACGGATGAATTACTATTTCGTTAAAATTCCGATTTATGTGTAGGATTTGAGAAATTAGCCAATTTTTTAGTGTCTGCCAACCTAGATGTTCCCATTCTAGGAGAAGGGGAGTGTTGTCCCTTAGGTGTCTGGACAGGTCATGTTTAACACTAATTAAGTAATAGTATTTTTTTTACCTTATGCAACATAGCAGAAAAGGCCTGAGCAGCAAAAACTATAACTAATGTTATGAGAATAATGGCGAGACCTTCAAAAAATTCCATTTTGAAGATTATTTCCTCGGTGTAGTTTAATCGATTTTCTGTAAAAAGTGTTCCCGAAGTTGGCAAAAGGTCCGCTTGAAAGCACTGCCCAGGAGAATGGCAGTTAACAAACTAACTGTAGTTACAAGTTAATTTATAATGACTTGTGTGCCAAAACTTATCAATTAGTCCATTCGCGTCGTAATTTGTAATATTTGCTATCAGACGACGATTAATTTCTGACCGCCGTCGTATCAATACTGTTCTTGCTCCTCTCTATTTTAATGATCGAGCTTGGTAGAGGTTAGAGGAATAGTACTGATGACTAATTTAGTGGGTTGACCATAACAAAATCCATCACATGGTGGAAGTCAACCGTTACCGTAAATTTCCTAATAGAACCCGGTATCCAATATAACCCTGGATGCAAAACCCGGGTACTTCCCCACTTTCTACGTGAAACCTTACGGAGTTAGCGAAGAAAGCGGCCGATCTGGAGAGTGGTTTCGCATGTAATGTCATGACGACGACCGACATCCGAGTCAAGCAAGGGCTAGAGGGTGTATCAAAATAATTTCGTGCCTGAAGAAGAGACACTGTAAATGATAATGAGCATCTTAAACATGTATGATCACAACCTCTATACAGTTGCGGATACTGCATACAGCATGCCGTATTCGTTTTGACAAATTTAATATAAAAACGGGCCAACAAAGTTGAATAGTTTCCAACTTAAAATATATGATACACCCTGTTTCCACACAGAAGGTTTGGCAAAATAGTATATTATTTAGTGACTACCAAATTTTCGCCCATGTTGCAGAGGAATAGAGCGCTGGAGAAAATTGCTGTAGAAAGTGCTTCTTCATTCTTGGACCAAAATACAGAGTCTACGAGAAGCGCTTACACTTTTATTAAAATTCATCTGCCAACCACTTCGCTAAAACAATATGAGTTGACTAATCTTCCCATCTCTCACTCGTCGATAATCGTTTTTCAAAGATTTAAGATCATCCCTTAAAACACGGCCTTCCTGGAATCTTCGAAACGCGTCCAGCTCGAAATAGCATTATTCAGCTGCCTAAGTCTATCCAGTTGCTCCTAGTTTTTTTTATTCCGCTGCAGTAGCATATGTATGTAACACTGCGCCTTAAGTCATGCGATATACTGTACTATCCATGCATTCCATTGTAACTATTTCTTCGTAAATTAATATTATGTATTTTTTGATACTACTTTTTTATAAATATAACCATATTGCACTGATTTGCCGTACAGTCGACACGAAAAGTGAAATTTCGACAAATATTGTCTTTCGCCTAGCCCCAGATTTTCAAAAAAAAATTGGAGAACGGCGCGCCGCGCTGCCGATAGAATAAAACTTGGTTAATGCTTTTAAGGAGGAAGCTGTGCGCTTTTAGAGTAGACTTCATTGTGACCTTTTGTAGCCCTCGTCATGCACTGACATTCATCTTCCCGCTCGAACTTTCAGCCTAATGCATTCGAAATTGTCTCAGCTAGAACATTTTGGACATAAACAACTAATTTTCAATTCGACCCTATGACCTAATTTTATCTAGAAGGTTTACGACTGATGCCTGCTATATTCGGCCGTTCCTTGAAAATGACATGCATTTAATTTAGAGTCCTTAATCGTCCAAATCGAACTGGATGGTGTACTAGATCGGGTACTAACTATATTAATAAATCAAATAATCAACAAGATGATGGGCGGGAACTTCGACATGGAAGCTGCTCAGGACACGAGCTCCCGTGGCTCAGTCAAATTTCAGTGCAAAAGTACTGGTTCTGAAATTGTTATCAGTGACATTCTGTGTTATATTCAGTTCGCTATCCGGGGTGG
>JAQFYE010002516.1:0-17775 GCA_034694305.1 Protaphorura glebata
CAAGAGGGTGGTTTATAAATTAGACCCCACAGGGTGGTTCAAAAGAAGTATATTTTTAAAAATCGAGCTTTGACCAGGATATTCACTAATACGCTACTGGAGGTTAGGAAATACACTTTACAAAAGGGTGGTTCATGAATTAGACCCTACAGGGTGGTTCAAAAAAACCATTTTTTAAAAATCGAGCTTTGACCTGCATATTTACTAATACGCTATAGGAGATTAGGAAATACACTTTACAAGAGGGTGGTTCAAAAGAAGTATTTTTTTTAATCGAGCTATGACCAGGATATTCACTAATACGCTATAGGAGGATAGGAAATGCACTTTACAACAGAGTAGTTCAAAAGAAGTTTTTTTAAAAAACCGAGATTTTACCCGGGAACTCAATACTGGTAGTGTACTGCCGATGTTATATGTTGGAGTTGCTTAGCAACAAAATATAATTAAAATGTTTTTATGTTGAATTTTTGAGGAAATTTGACGAATCGGTTAGGGGTTGTACTGAGAGGGCAGGAATGTAAATATTTTGATGTTGCTTAGCAACAGAATGCAATTAAAATGTTTTAATGTTGATTTTTTGGGAAACGGTTAGCGGATGGATGGACTGAAAGGACAGGATTGTAAATAGTTTGGGGTTGCTTAGCAACAGAATGCAATTAACATGTTTTGATGTTGGTTTTTTTAGGAAATTGGAACAAAGGTTAGGGGATGGATTGAGACAGTAGGGATGATAATATTTTGGGTTCCTTAGCAACAGAGTGCAATTAAAATGCTTTCATATTGATTTCATAGGAAATGGTTAGGGGACGGACCGAAGCAAAAGAATGTAGTTAAAATCTTTTGATGTTGATCTTTTGAGGATATGTTCGAGGATATTTAGAAAACGATTAGAGGGTGGATTGAGACGTTCAGGATGTTATTTGAATATGGTGTAGTGGTATCCCCGTCTGTTACTCGGTAGGTCTGGGTTGGATTCCCAGAGGGGTAGAAAGTAAATTTTTGCATTTTTATCGCGAATAATTAGCAGGTATACTATTTATGTATATAAAATATAATTACTTTATTAGTTAGTCATTTCAAATATTTCATATATATCATATTTCGGTCGCCCTTCTGTGGCAGCCAGGGACGGGATGACATAAATCCTAGTTAGAATTAATTACGCTACTAGCGGTAAAGGACTGACTAGTGGGATTACTCTCCCTGGCTGACATATACTTGGACGATTTCACATATGCCATATGAATAATGTCATAGCTACAATTAACAAGCCAAATTAATTTACATTCACTACTATAGGGGTAACCGAATTGGCGGCCAGAATTAATAATGTCTAAAAAAATAGAATGCATTACAGTATTCCGTTGATCTTAGAGTCAATTTTATTTGATTTTTAGTTCTATTATTATTATTTGAATGCTACCCGTGATTCGATATGTGTGCGAACGGAACGGACTCGCATATTTCACAAATTTAATCACCCTCTTGACCATTCAGCTTGCTCTGTTAAACTCTCGACCTTCTCTTTCTGGGAGTCCGGAATCTTTTCAACAATGTCACGGCATCGTTTCTCCAAATCTTTCAATTTAGCCTGGATTTCTGGTGTCTCGAATTGTCATAATACTGCCAACCTAAGGAAACATGTTTGCTCTTGTGAGGTCATTTTTCGATAACTTGCGGAAAGTCAAAACGTTACGACAGTAGAAATACCGGGGCCAAATACACATTATGACGTCAGGACTGCGTCACGGAATCCTATGAGAACAGCAAATGTATTTAAAGACTCATTTATTTCTAGTGGCCGATCGGTTAGACTTTCCGGGGGAAAACGTTCACAAAAGTTGCTCCGAAGGTCAAGGGCTACAATCATTCGAAAATCTGGCCAAATCCAACGGACTACTTTTAGCTGTAAGGACTGCCCGGTGTTATTTATATATTTTAACTCACACTGTCCTTGATACGGGTCTAGAGTCATATCGATCCCATCTTCGTTGAAGTCTTCTGAGGGAATTCCTCTTTACACTTGGCATGAATTGTCTGGGATTGTTTGTACAATCCATGGATCTCTTCCAAACAGTCCAACAGATCTGACGACAATTCTTCGGAATCTGACGGAAACATTTTTTTATTTTTTTAAATATGTACGCCTCAATTCGGCTCATCCACATTCTTGCGGTCAAAATTATCGTCATTAAAGAAAATCGAGGTTTGAAGCCGTAGTCGTAGTGATAGGATTTCGAAAGATTTCAAAAACAATCCCTAAAATTTGACAATTCTTGTGGATTGTCAGCATTACGTGATTGCGCACAAACAAGGTAATAAATACCAAGCCGATCTAACCACTTATTTTAATTGTTGAATCAGTAATAAAATTCATTGTAGTTTGGATGGTGAGCTAACCAGATAAACTCCCGATGACAGCTCCAAGTAGAATACAAGTAATTATGACGAAGGCCTTCGTAATTGAATAGAAAAATTTCATATTATGATCCAGCAAGAAATGTTTTAGAAAAGAGGGGATAACGTGAATCGGTTCAACCCGCAGTATTTACAGTTGCGAGTGAGTAATTCGATCAAGTATCAATCAGCGTAATTAGCACAATTACGCATCTAGTTTTATGATGAAGTACAGGAATAATTTAGTGCAATTAGTAGTAATAGTAATTAATGTACTGGGTGGATAATAAGTTCCCTACGTTTTATATGAATGGTAAAAAGTTCCCATTAGAAGACATCTTTAACATCTTCACGAGGAAGATAAGTTTCCTTTTCGACTTCTGCCTGGAACTCCTCTTACAGGGGCTACACATCCGACCATCTTAAGGCCAATCAACCATTCCGTAGACGAGTCTCTTGTTTCCAAAAATTGCCGTATTAACTGATGAGTACCTCATTCTGTCTCGCTGTGCTGGGGTTCGATTCCTCGGATTTGCACTCCCTGTGGTTGCTTTAAAGAAGTTTTTTCCACTGGTTTTTCTTACAACTAGAAGGTACCTACGTTGTACATCTCTAGGCCAAATGGGAAGTAACCCAAAAATACGCGACGTTTGATTCGGCCTCAGCGGCTATGTCAATTAATGAGGTGTATTTTTTTTAACTGATGAGTACTCGTCAAAAAGGCAAACACCTTTCTCTTTGGAAGGTAAAGAACACCATTTCTTGCACTCCCGTGTTCGTAAAGTCTCCTGCAATACCTTGGAGTTCCGTCCAACCTTACTAGACTCGATTCTCAGCGCTGAGACTTCAAGATTTTTGAGGCACTGTGACATTTCATCATCAAGGTCAGGAACGAAAGGAATGTAGGGGTCATTGGCGGCAATGAGTCGAACACGTACGTTGTAAGTTTGGACGAATGCTTCCCATGAAGCGAGTAGAATCCCTTCAACTTTCTGACTTAAGTAAAGCATAGAATCCGGTGTGTCACTCGGAAAGCCAAGGCTCTCATTCACAGCACTTCTTATTAGTTCGTCCACATCCTGGAGAAAGGTCTTTTTTAGTTTGTTGATAGGCCCTGTCTGTAGAGGATAAATGAGGATCGGCCAAATGTACTGGTCCATGATGGTCAACTTCTGCTCTGGACGCAACACGGCTCAATCACCAAATCACCTCAATTCTTCAAATTGGCTCTTAACGTCTCAATCACTTCCTCTTCATTCATTATTGTTTCTTGCTTGAAATTCACACCAACATACTTTATTTTCTCAGTTTCCCGAACTGCTCTAATTGTTCTCAGATCAAACAAATCCAAGTCCACTTCCGAGATAAGTCGATTCTCCACACATAACTGACGATTTCTTCAAGTTTATATTTAAACCGAATTGTCCGAACAGGTTCTCACCCATGAATATCAATTCTCTGACAGAAAACCGATAATTTCCGACAATCGCGGTAACATCAGCGAATCCCAGTGCTGAAATCACATTCAAAGCTTTGTTTAAGGCAAATCCAAATTCTGTGGCAACTTCTTGTTCACTCAGCGCTCGCAACGCAAAATCGATACACAAGTTGCATAGCACCGGTGATAGTTTGGCGCCTTGGAAGACCCCATTTTTAAAAAATATTTTTCTAGTCTAATCTTAGAAATTTAGAAATGTCTTTGTCTTTGTCCGCTGGCCTCTATTCGTGTAAAATTAGAGTGCTGGAGACTGGAGATTCCAGAGTGTTCCTTAAGGAAGACGGCATATAAGTAGATTCCAAGGTACGCTGCAAGTGACGATGTCCAATTACAATTAAGACGGAGTGCTGCGTTTAAGCCTGTTTAAGGCAGCCGAAATTTTAAAAAGTAAAAAGCACAAAGTGATGGTAATTGGTGTTTTGGACACATCAACCAAATCCTAAGGGCAACTTTTTTAAAAATTCAAGAGAAAGTGGCCCAGAAAAACGATATTAATTTTTTTCGAAAATGGAATTTCTCAAGTGGTTGCGTTAGTCAAAACATTAAAATGAGATTTTAAAATACTGAACGTATGAATTTTTTCGAAATTCCAAAAAGCTGCCCTCCTTGAACTAACCTGCTAGAGAGTGATTACAACCGGTAGTCAAAATTTTGGTCCGAATTCCAAATTTTGGCTGCCTAAAAAATAATCCTACACTTTCCCCTTGTCTCCCATGTATTTCACAATTTGTTTTTTGGTTGTTGACATTTGACCGTTCACAAGTCAAAGTCTAGGGTGTATCAGTGAAACCAAACTTTGAACCCGAAATTTGAAATTCCCGGGTTTCACACGGGTTCAATTTTTGCCCGTTCAGCTCCGTCCCCGTCGCCTTCATGATTCTACTTTTTTCAACCACACAAACCATTTTTTCACGAATTCACCTAAATATTTCACGTAGTTTTTGACAAACTCTGTGAGAACTGTGAAGTGAAGTGAAGAAATTGACAAAAAGTGTAGTGCATAACTGAGGATCTAACTTTGTTTAAGAATTGCTTGGATTTGGTCTTGCCGTGAGTTGAGTGGGTTGACATTGACATTTCAAATAATGTTTTAAATATTTTGCTCCAACTATTTCCAAATATATACACCGTAAAATACCGATTACGTCCCGAATACAAACTGGGTATCGAGACTATTTTACGGTACCAGACTAATCTTTTTTGTACCCCATGGGTCTTTGACATAAAGCAATAAAAAAAATTGTGTCCAAAATAATTTTCTTTTAGATCGCTCTAGAATTAAACTTTTCCTAATCTTTTATTAGAAAAAGTTTTTTTCAAAATTTAGAAGTATTTTTTTCCAAATTTATCTCTTTTCTTATTTTCGCGTGCCCAATTAGTTTATTTGTTTAGGTCCTTGATCAATCGATCCATTCTAGTATAGAGAACGGGAGAAGGGGCTGGGACTGGGTAAGCAAAAGCCTCCCTTTCATTAATTTATACGAAGGATGCCAGTCCCATGTACAAATTGAGTGCAGGTCAAAGCCCTTGGAAAAAAATTCTTCAAATTCAATTTGTTCGTAACCTATTTTTGAGCTCTACTCGTCAAACTTTAGAAATATGTAATGAAATTGCGTGAATCAATTTTCGAAACACCCTAAATAATTTCACGGTCAAAGTTTTGACCAAACTTTCGCCATTCCTCCGCCCGACACCGCAAAAGTTTGTCAAAACGGTCGTCTCTGCCCGTTAAAGGCCTTTGCGATGTGTAGGGATACAACAATAATATCGGACTATAGGCGCTTGCTTCCACGAAGGGCGACGTTAATAATGGAACTGTCGATATGACACCCCCGGCGTTCAAAAAAATGGAAATGGAGTAGTGCTCTGTAGAGTAGGAGTGAAATGATAATACTACTACCAAGAGCTCCCTCTTTATGGGGTGGACCATCGATCTATTCTATGTATACGTCTGTAGTACTGTGTGACTATACGAGTATACGAGTCGTTGGTAGTGCCTAATGGGCGGTGCATTGACAATAATTCATCCACGTTTTCTCTCTCTATTCTCTTCCCTTCTATAGGAGAGTTTCCCGTATCTAAAGCATGTAAGCCACGTGACACAGTATAGACACACTGTATAGCCACTTGGTCAGTACATTACATTACAGAGATCCGGAGAAACTCACTTTAAAATTTAGTACGCTTCCAGCTTTGTTTTGATTTTCACGGGGGTCAAATATTTTTTTACATGAATTTTTTGCTACTTTAAAAAAAAATTACCAAACATAAAAAAATTAAAGGAACGAGGTTAGTTAAGGGTTAAAGTTTGCTGTAATGTTAAAGTGCATGGAGGATTTCAGATGTATTCTCCAGACCTCACTGCCATCTCCGGGAAGAGTTTTTGACTTGGACTTTGGCAAGAGCTCTTGGAGAAGACGGGCAGGGCACACGCTAAGTAGATTGAGTTTGGTTGGGTGTTTAGGTGTCTACGGTTGGGAGAGAGAGCGAAAACGGGAGAAAGCTGAGATAAAGTTTTGCGGGTAGGTAGATTGGACCTTGGACGGTCAAAACTGCGATATCTGATTTGGAAATCTGATTCTCCTTGGAATAATGAAATCACCATTGACAAGATGCGCGTACCTAAGAGAGAAGTTGTCAAGTGAATTCCGTTTCTTGTGTTAACATTTTGCTGTAAACTTGACATGAGTCGATGGTGAAGACAAGAATCTCCGTTTGTCCAGGAATTGAACCGCCAATAAATAATATTCTATACATCGAAAGAAATGTCATAAAGTAGGATGATAATCGGAAGTGCAAAGGCGACAATTTCGCCACAGTTCATTCCGAAGCTTTAGAAACAAGTTGTTGAAGCAATTATCAATGCCGAGACCGTTGAATTACACTACTGGGCTCAAAATTCGACTCGGGTTACTGGTCAGCAGGGTACGAAACTTGAAATAATATTTTTTACGATAAAATTTGATTAAGAAACGCAAGAATCGAAGTATTTATTTTATTCCTCCAATTTTTATCACAAACCGAAACATCATTAAAATAGTAGAAGTTATCGCTGACTTTCACTTCCTCTGAACATCTCAAACGTTTGTCAGCCGTAATTGTACTCAGGATCCTCAGCAAACGTCCGAATGAACCATAAAACCGTGGAGTAGTAATGAAAAGAACGTCCACAAAATCGAACATTCGAATTGACCACATTGTTTGAAGGCAGTTGTGCCCGTGTTTACACGTCCGCACTCCGTAAGGGCTCTTGGGCTCTCGAGTTGGGTGTCGAGTAAGAGTCTTGGATGGGCTACATCTACATGGACTTCCCTTATTCAATACTTGACATTTGTTACCGTGAGGGTAGGATGGTTGGATCAGACGTATATCAAGACAATTGGAGGATAGCTCCTTCCCCAGGGTAACCAAACGGTCGCCCTGCCAGCAAAGCCGAATCTAGAGTGAAATAATAAATTAATATTCTAAGTTATCAGGAAGGTTTTATTACGGTCAGTTCGACTGAAAGCAGATTTCTATGTATGTCGATTGCATATTAAAGATGCGTACTAAAAATGAACTAAGTGCTTACGCAGTTGATCCCTGAGTTACATAAGTCTTTCTGCAGGTCACAGCCTCACAGCGGCCGATCTTGAAATTCGTTAGCCGGTAGTTAGGATTTGCAGCTACTAAAAAGAGCTAATTTTCAACCAATATTCCGCTCCAGGTAGTCAATGACCGTCATTTCCTGTTTACAAGTTGGCACCAATTCCATTGAAATTTTGTTATTTTTTTACTATCAAGTTCTCGTAGAATAGTAATTATGTTTCGAATGACCTGCAATTACTTCCGGGTTCAACTTGCAAAATAGCTGTTGTTTGTAAATCAGCCAAAGGCCACTGAATTTAATCTAAAGAGTAATTAACCACCATGAATAGACGAATCTTGGACTGAAATGGTTTAATAGTACCTTTTTGAATAAGGATTATAAGAAACGTATCTAATGTCCACGCATTATCTTTAATTTCGCTCTTAATTTGTCAAATGAAGTGGGAGTAAAATAGGATAAACTAAACCACCTGACTCATATATCCAGCATTCGTGGCTCGATAATGTGAGGTCCTGGCTTCGATTCCTTCTCGGGGCATCATACTTTTATTTAGTTTTTTTTCCAAAATAAATGAGCCACAACATATATCTTAGCTTCACTTCATCTTCGGTTTACGTAAATATATTTTGTAACACTGCAAATTAACTGAAAAACTTATCACCAATTTTTTAACCCATAAAATCCTATTACAAAAAAACTGCTCCAAAAAAGTGTGACTCAGTAAATTCATAAATTAAGATTCAAGATTCAAGATTCGTTTATTCACATACCAAAGCATAACATTTCTCACAACAATAAGAATAAATCCAATTGATCCAATTAAAATCCATCCATTAAAAATCTTCAGGCCCACTTTTAAGGGATTAAAAGAATACTCTGGATAAGAAACGAAATTGCACACATTTTCGTCCAAGAAAACTTAAATGAAATTCCAAAATTATAAAACAGTTCCAATTCCGAAATAGTTTTATTATATTTGAAGTTCCACCCAAAGACATACCTGAAATTGTACTATTTTATTATAATTGAATCCAAAAGTTTTTCATTCTTTTTAAATTGTAAACAGACTTATTCTATTTTATTAAAACTACAAATAGAATTCATGTAGAACTGGATTCAAGGTGACTTGGCTGGAGTAATGTAGAATTCTGGCAGGTAACGTTACGTGACGAGTGTCACCATCACGACAATCAATTTCAACTCCTGTGATGCGGTTAATTGAACTTTTTGGCTCACAATAATCCGCTCATTGTTACACACAGGCAGGGCCGGACTGGCCATAAGGACGGTCGGGCGATCGCCCGGTGCGCCCCTGTGAATTTAGCATTAGGGGTATGGAAGTAATTAAGGCGCCCTTTTCGTTTGCCCCATGCGCCTAATATTAACCGCCCTGGGCGCCCCTGGGTTGCCAGTCCGGCCCTGCACACAGGACGCAGGAAGTCTACGCATTACTTATTCAAGTTTTTCCCCAATTTATGCTCAAAGTAATTATTAAATACGTCCCTACGTCCCTCCTAGATCGAGTATGAAAAGCACCATCACAATGAAAATGCGCAATTTGCGACCATTATTGATTCGTTTCTCGTTTGAACAGAATTGAAAGAATTCTTATAAAAGGAAAACCACTTTTTTTTGCAAATCTTTTCACTGAAGTTTCTTCCTATTGTTTATGTAAATGAAAAGTCAACCCGTTCTCCAGAATAAATAGATCGGATGATTATGAATGACTAGATCAACAGTATAAGAAATGATTATGAATAAATGTACAATATTTCAACAATAATCTTAAATTATTGAGAATAATCAATGTTCCATGCTATTTGAGTCAACCGTAATTAGAGTAATTAAGATGCGTCATAAATATTACAGAATAAAGTACAAATATCGGATGATTATAAAGATGCCTGGTGAACTATGTGCAAATGTGAATTAATGTATATATTTTTTTAATTTCTTTGTAAGCGAAGCTTTTTGTTGGAATCAATTACTCTTTAATTCACAACTTATTTTTCACGCGAAGATTATTTTTTACTCTTCATTGATGTAGGATTTAAGACTGGGATCCTACTTGTGTCGCATAATGGCACTTGCATACTGCATTGCATGTCTGCTTCTCCAGTTATATGTACGACTGGTTAAACGCCACTATTATAGAGATTTGGCCAAGAAAAAATACAAAATTCCATCACAATCCTACGAATCAAATCGTACTTCCTTTATCCCTTGACACTTGATGTACCGGTTACAAGAGTGATTAGGATTCACAATCATACAATTATTAAGAGTTGATCACAAACAATGTGTAGAATGTAATGGACCAGAGTCATAATCACCTTGTTTTACCTCCAATAAAACATACTGATACTGATGCGGTACAACAATGGAATGTGATAATGTGAATTGTATGAATGATTGTCATCGAATTATTATTGGACACCACCGCACCAGAATATAGCCTTCCCTTGTTCGTTTAACTAAACGGTCGTCGTAATATGCCTGTTGCAGGTGATTTGTCAAATCAGACAAGGTAATATGATATTACCAGTTTCGGACCCAGTGATCGTCTTTTACTAAATTCTACTTCAATTTCGGGAGGAAATATTGAAAGGACGTGCGAGACTTCATATAATTCAGAATTTCTTCAATTCATAATGGAGACGGCTCAAATTCGTAACGATTTGGTTTGGCTAAAAATACATTTCTTTTGATACTACAAATTAGGGGCCGGAGTTTTAGGGTGTTCCAAATGAATATACCCAGTTTCAAACATTCGTGGTTTTTAAAATGTTGGCCAAATTTTCAAAAGAAAATATTGTCAATGAAATTTCGAAAAGACTTGTTTTTTTTTTACAATTTTGATATTTTTCGATTAGTGAAGGGTATTCCCACTATAGCGGCTATTATTATTTTTGCACTACCAGGGCCTAACAACGTTATTAGCATACGACATTTAGGTTTAGCTTGGTTTGGCCAAAAAAATCATTCCCTGTGACATATTTTCATACGTTGAACTTCAAGTCGATGCGTTTCATGGAAACGGCACACCAATTTTTTTTTGGACAAATAATAATGGTTTTGGGTGACATTGTCGTAATATAGGGAAGGAGACGAACGGACGTCGCATTCCATTCCATTGTTGGTGCTCACCCCCGATTATGTGATGACTAAATTTTATTTTATTTTATTCTCAATATAAATACGATTTACATTTAATATTTTACTAACAGTTCACCCGCTTCCACTATCGTACGTAGTTTGAAACAGTTTGACAGTTTTACACAACATAATTTTATTTCAAATAACGACTGACTTGGGAAAGATGAAAAGTTTGTGGATTTTATTTGTGACGGCGTTTGCTGCTGCCGGGTGCGCAGGCGCAGAAGCAGACGGTGAGGACACAAAGACGCTGACAAAGACTGGTGAGGCCAAGACAATGGATTTTAAGACGTCAATGGCGACGGTTGCTCCCGTAGTGACACCAACTCTTGACGTGATTTCTGCTTCGGAACGGGATGTCGGAGTTGTCGCACCGGGAAAGACGGTTGCCATGATAGTTGACGGGACAACGGTAAAACCGATAAAAACGACTAATATTACTGACTCTGACTCTGACGTAGATGAAGCAAAATTTGCGGCCGTTAAAGCTGACTTACAAGCTGCGGCTACTGGTTATGGTGGAGGGGGAATTGGAATCGGGGGTGGAATCGGCGGGGGTGGGTTCGGACTTGGACATGGGGGTGGAGGATTCTCTCAGGGTGGAGGACTTGGATATGGCGGTGGTCATGGCGGGAATTCCAACTTTGGTGGCGGAAAAGGTTTCGGCGGTGGATCCAAGTGAGTTCGCAAAATAAATGGTGTCATTGACCTTACCGTTTCGTCAATGAGTTTTGGGCCCTGAAATTGAGTAATTGTTTGGCACTCTTTTAATTATTTATGTATATTTTACAGCTTCGGTTCCACTTATGGTGGAATTGACAAGCATGGGAAAGGATACGAAAGTACTTACCAAAACTCGAATAATGCAAACATCGGGAAAGTAGGGAAAAATGGACATTTTGCCAATAATGGGTACTCAAACTCAAATTTGGGTCATCAAAATAAAGCTCTCAAGAAAGGACAGTATGGAACCGCTGGAGCCATTACCAAGGGACACAAAAATGACGGGACAGTTTTTGGAGACAATAACATTGTGGTCAAGGCTGCCAAGGGAACCAAGTTTGCTCAAAAGGGATCACATAAGAAGGGACATTCTACCAAAGGATTCAGAAATACTCATCATAAGGTATGCCTTTTTTTTCTTTTTTTTTCTTTATTATTTTTTTTAAATTTATTTTATTTTATGGAAATCATTTTCCAAAAAAGCAAAAATTATTAGACCAATGATCAATATTTTCTCCCTAAATTCTGATACTACGGATTAAAAATTTTCTCTAGGATGAATCTAGCAAAAATCATGCCTTCCATGATGACAACAACGTTGAGGACTTTTTCAACAAGTTCGGTGACGAGGGAGCGTTTAAGAATGACGTGAACGGAAATAAATTTTACAAAGGTCACCACGCAAATGCGTTCCAGAAGAATCACAACGAGGATGCTGGACATTACTTGAACGGACATCAAAATATTGCCAACAAGGGATTGAATAATAATTATGGACAGAAGGGTCATAATGCTCATGACACTAATTTCGCACACATTGGTGGACAAAATTATGCTCACAACAATGGAAAGAGTATTAATCATGACAACCACTATGGGGGCAACACTAACACTGGATTCGGAAAGAAACAGGGTGGATTTGGCGGTGGTGGATACAATGGTGGTTTTGGTGGCGGACATGGTGGTGGCTATGGTGGACACTCTGCTGGTGGTTTCGGCGGTTTTGGAGGTGGCGGTTACTGAAAATAATCTCGGGCAACAAAAAACTCAACAAATTAATTATTAATATCAAATCTAACTTTTTACCGTTAAGACGCAGGTGACAAATGAATGTGTGTACTCCAGGGATATATTTAATTTTAAAGGCAAAGGCGTTGGCGTTAGAATGACGTCACAATTGACGCCATCCTGCCTTACAACGTAAATAACCTCTAAATGTGTGATAACTAGGTATAATGTATGTTTCCTTGTTGGTTCTTGTGGTTGTTTGGGGGTCATAATAATTTTTTATTTCATTTTCTGTCTTGTCTGCCTGCCATGCCATAATTTTGTGGTCGTTCGATTGTGTCAATGTTAATGTGTGATTTTTTGTACATTTTTGTAATAATGATCAGAATGCGAATGCAAATTGAATGTTGAATGCGAATAATGTTAATTTGAATGATATGTATGTGATACAAATGTTATTTGTCTAAATGTTTGCAATGGAAATAAATCCAAACGAAAAGATGAAACAATTTGTTGGGTTTAAATTGGTTGAATTAATCAATTTCATGCTCGATCAAACTCAACGTACGTTCTTTTGCTCAACAATGCAATACTGTTCAAAATGCAATGGAAATTCACGGCGAATGTCTATAAGCTCAAGGAAACTATTGTTTATGTAAAATCCAAGTCGGAAAGTTACTCTCTCGAGTGCTATGACTGATATGTGGGCACTTTGACTTTAGGCCAATAATTTTTAGCCGGTTGTCCTTGGAGAGCTCTTAAGGACGGACGGGATATACAACAAACCACCATTGCAATTTACATGTACCTTTTTCTAGCTATCATGACCTTCCTGCTTGACCGCGAAAATTTTTATGACAAGCTCCAGTGGGTCCTGCTTTACAAGGGAACCTTTACAAGTGTTTGTCAAATTCCGACCTGAAAATTTTTCAGCGAGTTCATTCACTTATGCTAACACAGTGTGTGAAATACCTCGTGCTGGTTTTGCCGCAAAATGCACCAAGTGACATTCAGAGGTCAAGATGTAATGCACAGAGATGGAGATTTGAGAAACCGTTCTCGCAAAAGGCCTCACTTTAAACACACACACAAATGAGGCCTTTTGTCAGAATGGTTTTCAGGGCAAAATTCGACGAACACTTGGAAAGGTTCCCTTGTTGGAATGCAAGCTCAGTCAGTGCCTTCCTCCAAATTCCAAATCCGTCGCAGTCACACACAGTCACAGTTTATTCAGTGACTCTCAAAATAATCTTGGATTGGATTTTATGTGTTTTCTTAAACTTGAGCTTCCTTTTAACCACACTAACAATGACAGTACAGGACGGCACGACGAGACGGGAAAAGGAATTCATGACATTGTGGGAATTCATTGTCAAGTTGATTATCTCTTCATAGAATACGTACAGGATATCACAAACATGACCTTTTCAATTTTTTTCGTCAATTTCAAACGAATATTGGGAGAGACATTTTGAGTAGGTATTGTCAACTATTTCTTATTTACCATCAATTATTATGTATAAGTTTCTATATTTTGATAACTATGATCTGTTTTTGCATGAATTCACACCTGTTTCAAACATGAACAAGACAAAAAGGAGAACCAGTTGATTTTGTGCGCTACAAGAATAGATTCTCATTGTCTCAGATGCGTAAGTTTAAGTGGAAAGCGTATGACTAATTCTAATTTCAAGCAATTCATTTCCTTGTATTGTTAAAGACGGCGGATGTCGTATTGGGTTTGTAGAACGCATAAGGTTAATGGAATGAGGGTAAGTCTTTAATATGTACGTCCAAGACTGCATGATTTGATTTAAGAAATGTTTTTTTATGAATTTGGAAGAAAATGTTAGAAATAGATTTATTTGCAATTTTTACTTTCATTTTCTTATGGACGGATTTTCAAATTGTCTATTTTAGAGTACTTCGGCGCGATTACGGCAGTTACATTTAGAATGTGAGTCTTTTCTACTCTTATATACAGCAAGCACTGCGACTGCCTTCTTAATACCTTGTCCGGTGCTGCCTTAATTATCACTCAAGTCCAACGTACTTTGTCTCGAATGTAAGATAGCCAACGGACACCTAATCTGAACATTCAACAACAGATTGTAATTATGGTGATGTTACCTTGCCACATATTATATTGACTATAAGAAACTAATTCAAAGTATTTAATTCGATCTTTTGTCCACAATTTGACCATCCAAACCAGATTTCTAAACTGTGTCGAGATCGCCTCCTTTATAGTACTTGATTGTCTGTGGTCAGGTATGAGGGGAAGTCGCATAAATGTATGCCAGGCAATCAACTTATGTATATAAAATTTCAATCACATTTCAGTTTATTATGTGTTTCGTAGGCAATACATTATGTGAATGTGTTGCTTGGATATGTTATAACCCTTGACCTCCTGAAAACTTAAGTAACCTTGCGGTTCCAACCCGAAAATCTAGCGGCTTGGCCGCTAGAAATACTCAAGGGCCATATGCTTCACCATTGGCAATATCTTATTAAACATTAATAAATCCAGGTGGACCGTAACGGTTTTGATTAATTGTTTAATACCTATGTGCACACAGCCAGCGCAGCGGTAACCGTTTTTTCAAAAAGATCGTGAAAGATCGTGACCATCGGTATTGTGATCTCGTCTTGATAAAACACTCAAACACAGGAAGTATACTGTCTGTTCGTTTGATTTGTGGTTTTCAATGGCCGCCGGCGCGAAGGATTTGGGCGGCCGTTTTTCCCGCTCTTCCTTCCACTTTCATTCATTTATCCCTCAGCAAGAGTGAAGTGATGTGAGTGGATGGCACAAACGGTAATCCGAATTGACTCAACCGTCCGCCATCGCGAACCAAAGCCAAAACGAACGTACAGTAGACACATTAATTGATTCCATCCAAGTCAATATTTATCAATATTTACGAATATTTACACAAGAGAAAAAAGTGTACATTTCCGATACTCGTCTTCTAGTAAAATAACTTATGAATGTTATTCTAAAAGTGATAGGCATGATTCAAAACTGTAACATTTGCATCCCGTTAATATGGGTGAACTGTGTACATCTAAATACCCGATGACGATTTCAGATTATTTTATGTAATGTAAAGTATAGGTTACATTGTACCTTATTGCTCATAACATTAAGTTACATTATGGGTCTACCGTCTCCTCGAACTGTATGTTAATCGGACAACGAAGACGTGCACTATAAAGTTTAGTCATAAAAGTAATATACGCCGCAATAAACGATTTAGCAAGAAACTATCAATGGCATATGGCATATCTATATTTTCTCGGAGTACGTCGGACTACTCTGCGTCTGACCCTAAAGCTAACTTACACTATCGGACGAAAGTTAACATACGCCCAGAAAATCATGTTCGTATTCATCAACGTATGCATGTTCAAAACCTTAGACCCCTTTCTCCACTTTTGAAATATTTTTTAAAAATCCAAAAAAAATCGCACAGAGGTGTACAATATGTCAAAATGCTCAGAATTTGGAAACCCTCCAGATAAAAAATAGAAAGGTGAAAGAAAATTTTTTGGTGACCTACTTGAAAATGTACTTTTCGGGTCAAAATTTTTTACCTTTGACCTTTTCCCAATTTCTGAAAATGAATCAAACCCTACAACTGGAAATGGATTTTTCTGGGTCTATGTAAATTTTCAAATTTTTGTCTCCAGAAATGTGGTCTACAAAATGATTTTCTGGGCGTATGTTAACTTTCGTCCGATAATGTAGATAGATAGACAGACGCTTGCATTTCAGGCGATGCGGCCGTGGCCCTTACGCCGGTCCAAGGTTCAAATCATCACAGAAATTTACGAAAGTCAATAAAGCATATATACTATCGAATTAATTAAGTACACCAAATTTAGCCCATGATATATATGTAGTATTCAGTACGATACTCTAGGTGGCCGGATTCCCATGCCACGCACCATGCGTCTACATCAAAAATGCATTTAAATTTTAGTCAATTCTAATACAGAATCGTATATGCTACAGCATATAAATAATCATTTTATGCAATGACATTATCAGTGAAGTCTGGTTTGGGTCTGAACTTTACTGAACGTACACAACGTCACGTCGTTCTTTCAAAAAACACAAGCAGCTGCAACAGCACACTTCTCAGTAAAGGCAAGACGAGGAACGATTACAGGAACAATGGTTGAAGTAAGATTCATTGCATGTTCTCGTGTGGTTGAGAAAAGATTACAGGAAATCACAAGAAGTGAGTGAATTAAACTGAGTAAATTACCGAACAGAAACCCGGGTTACTATTTTTTTTGTCATCGCCAGACCCGGTTAGTATTTGAGACCAGGTTTGTATTCGGGACCGGTTTCTAATAATTAATTTACAAAATTCAAAACTTAAACCGCGCAGCTATATTGGTTGGTGGGTCATAGTGAACCATAGAGTGAGCCATAGAGAACCCGGTTAGTATTCGAGACCCGGTTTGTATTCGGGACCGGTTTGTATTCCTTCCATGGAGCTTTTGACCCGGTTATTATTCGAGACCAGGTTACTATTCGGGACCGGTTTCTAAACGCTCAATTATATACCCTTGCGGAGGTAGTGAACGTGAATAAACCTCAATTCGCCTAATGAAACCTCATTTGCTATTATATAAACCCTATGCATTTGTGAATAGAAGGAGAATTTGAGTTGAGGGGGTTGAATGATTTTTTGAAACTTCCAAATACGAGGTCGAAATAATTGAAAATAGTAGTTGACTCCACCGGGAATTGAACCCGGGTCCCCTGCTTGCCGGGCAGGTACTCTTATACCACTAAGCTATGGAGGCTACCTTTCTAATTACCCGACTTTTTCGCATTTGACTTAGAATTTGACGTTCAATTCGTTTTCCCTTTCCGAGGACTCCAACTAACTGTTGGCTTTGACCAAGGAAAGTCCACTCCAACATGCTTCCGGGTCAAAATGTCAAAATTCTTTTTTAGAAACTTCCAAATACAAGGTCGAAATAATTGAAAAAAGTAGTTGACTCCGCCGGGAAATGAATCCGGGTTCCCTGCTTGCCGGGCAGGTACTCTTACCACTAAGCTATGGAGGCTGCCTTCCCAATTACTCGACTTTGACTCATATTTGACTTAGAATTTGATGTCGAATTTTTTTTCCCTTTCCGAGGACTCCAATGTTGGCTTTGACCAAGGAAAGTCCACTCGATGACAGAATGATAGCAATTATTTTTACTCGCTGCTAGTACAAGAATTGGCAGCCATTTTTTGAAACTTCCAAATACGAGGTCGAAATAATTGAAAAAAATAGTTGACTCCACCGGGAATCGAACCCGGGTCCCCTGCTTGCCGGGCAGGTACTCTTACCACTAAGCTATGGAGGCTACCGTCTCAATTACACCGACT
>JAQFYE010002517.1:0-17770 GCA_034694305.1 Protaphorura glebata
ATTTGATTAGATCGGATCAGAGCGAAGTCTGTGACAAGACCCAAAGGGTGAAAGTAGCCGGACTTTAAACTCTCAATGTTTATTTTTTATTTTATTACTGTTGTCAGTTTAATAGAAACATATTCACGAGAAGAATAAACAAAGTGATTTCAGTTTTCCGGAGGTCTCAATTCAATTTCAGTTTTGTTATCCAGTAGCAACGACATCAAATTGACTGGCACTGCCCATCTGATTACATTGAGCAGAAAACAGTGATTTCTGCCCAGAGGTTGTCATTTTAGACTTAGATTTTGAGATCTCTTAAAAACTGAAAACTCCTTCTTTACTCTCTTTGTATATTCTATTCCCATGTCTAATTTTTATAACATGAGTTCTTCCATAATCCTTCCAATATTGCTGTTAGATTAAACTGTCTTCGTTCTATGTCGATGGAATACGTCCTAAATTCCAGCTTGACTAACATTAATATTTGTAAACCAATATCAAAAAATGTACAAATAGTAGTAAGTGCGTTTTATACGTGAACACCCCGTACTAGAGGTACATTCACTACGCATGGGCGAAATTTTTCAAATTATATTCTTTACGTTATCTTTTCATTTTATTTTCAAAATGTTAGTACCGTTTCTCATTTCGATTGCTGCCCTCGTCCACATTTCCTGTGGTGCATTACAGACTAATTCCTCTCATCTTTTCTACACCTACAATTGTGCTGAAACCACAATGTTCCCATCCAACATGGAATTAGTCATCAAGAGAACTTCTAATCCGCCACTCCATAACCCTATAAATCACCGATTCCCACAGATTGACCCCTTGGTATACTTCTTGATCCACAAAAGGTGTGCAATTGGCTGTCACCTGTGCATCTCAAACGAAATTTCGTGTCGTTCCAAAATGCGGAATCATTCCAACGAAGTAGTTTACAAATAATTCTTTCACAAATGCTGGTTACTCGCATAATCTGCAGAAGTGTCCGACGGACGGGGTGACTTTCCGGATCCAAGACCCAGTGTAAGCAACCCATGCTGCAACGTTGTCAAATGAATGTCCAAACCAGGAAACCCTAGCAATCGTTCAGTTACGGTTTACAATGACATATTATTCTTTGTGATTCTGTTGGGTCAACGCAAAGTTGGAAATATCGATAACATGGTACATGTTGAGAAGGGAGAAATGCTTTTATCCTAAACAATAATGTTGGAACGGCTAAAAGTGACTCGCGTATCTTTGTACCTCAACCCATATAGACGAACGCACAGAGGGCACAGAGCGATGCGATGCTGGAGCCCGCACTTAACCCTTTGACTCATCTCAACATGGGAGAAATACAAACGTTTCAGCTAAGCAAGCAGGAATGCGTTCACAGGACCACAGGCCGCAGTAATTAAAGTACAGGGTTGAGTTTAGGCTCATTGAAAAGCTACGTTATTAGAATCAGAACACGTCCCGTACTCTTGCTGTTAAACATTTTGACCCGCAAGGTGCACAAGAAACTTGTCATGTCAGGCGGTCACACGTACCTGTCGGCATTGGTTACACTGGCTCGGCTAACGAGCGGGACGGAGGGACTTTGAGGTTCTGCTTTACGTGTTAAGGTGACTCGGGTGTACGGAGCGGGACGATTTATTTGTCTCTGTTTGGTACAGGCTGTACCGAAAGAAATATTTTTGATATTGCACAAGAATCAGTTTGGATGGGGAGGGGACGTTTACGAATAAATGTTAAACATGTACTGGGTGTTCCATAAGTGCTTGACCCGCCAGTTGTGGCGGGCCTATTTCCTAGTAATTTAATAATAGTGTAAAAGTAAAAGCAGCCTACCCTCCAACACATTCGTCGGTGGGCTATTGTTATTTATAGATACTCTTGCTGCAAGGTATGATCACAATTATGATGCTATTGAAAATAAAGTACAATAAAATATCTCTGGCACCCTGCACTTGACATGCTTAGTTGCGTGGAGTTCTAGGACAAAGCCGTTGCATATACTGCAACGAGTTTGAAAGCCTTGCCCATGTCCTAGGCTTTTGTGATCGCGGAAAACTACTACATATTAACATGCATAATCGGATCAGAACTAGGATTGCCGACGCACTCAGATCAACCGGATATCGAGTGGCGTAGGAGGTCCATTGTGTGTCGGAAGATGGCTCAAATCGTCGAATAGTCATGATTGTGTTAAATGACTTGAAGGGGGAGGGATATGTAATTGATCAGTCAAGTTTGAAGTTGACTCTCATCATCCCGAAATAGGGCATAATGAGAAGTGCGGAATTTATAATCCGTGTCGTCCATATTTAATGGAAAAATACAAGCTAAAAAGTATTGAAGTTATATGTTTACTGGTGCTAGAGGAACTATTTCGTTATTATTTGAAAACTTTAGAAAAAGATTTAGGGTACCGAAATTTTTGAGAGAGGACGTGGTATTAAATACCCTAAAGCGTTCTTCACAAATATTAAACAATCATTTGTATAACACTTACTAATTTCTCAAACTACTTTGTAAGAAATACTTAGAATTAGTTTATAGTTCTAGCCATTACAAGTTGTAAGTTTTTTTTCACTACTAAATTTTTTATTCAGTCGCTGTCTTCCATACAAAGATTGCCCAATGGGTTTATTTAACAATAAATCATTCTGTTCAATAGAATATTACGCCTAGCACTGGAAAAAATCTACAATCTCATCAAACTGTATGATTCATTCGTTTAAACAATATGCACTTGTATTCTGTGTCCCTGGGCAATCTTTGTATAAAAGACGGCGACTGAATAAATATTGAGTATTCAAAAATATATTCGGTTCCATTTTGTCATTGCAAATGTAGGTCGTAAATGTAAAAATTTGAGTTAGCCATTCCACAACAAATAATTTCTCAAAATGTAACTACGAATGTTTATATTTTATCAAAAGCTTTGTGGTAGTATGTGCACTTATAAAGGCATTAGTAACCGTTCAAGGGTTGAAACATTTCTCATTTCTTCGAGTCTAGTCTTTCTTATATCTACCTTCCGATGTGCTCAGCTTCGAACGATGGATTAAATGCCCAAATAAAATTGCTCCGTACACGTAAGTCAGAAGACCGACCCACTTTTTGAACGTCAATGATTAAAACTTGGATGGCACTCGCAGTTGTCGCTGACAATTCTCCTAAACTTGTAATAAAATAATATTCGTTGAGAAGTTTTGCACATTTTCTGAATGCCTGACTTTATTAGTAGTATGTAACACATACTTACTAGTGTCTTCTCTTCCAGTGCATAGCTTGTTTCGAGGATTGAAAACTAAGTCTTCTGGAACCTTAGGAATGCGAGACACACTCGCCTCAATTTCTCGTTTCAGAGCAAGACAGAAGTCGTCCAGAGGTTAATACGATTACAAATTAGCATTCTGCTGCACAGTTTATGCAGTAAAATTTTAGTGTAGGCCAATTACCAGATCATTGTTATCATAACCAAAAGGATTTTCAGTTGCCCATCCAATGGCTATAATTCCAAGGAGAAAGAATGCTGTGATTCCAACGATCAAAATTTCCACCATCCATTTTGAGGGGCCAATTGAAATGGAAGAGCCAGAATGTAAATCCAAATCGATTGATGCAAATGTATGGAGTAGGCTAAAGGAATTGGCGTGTGTTGAATTCTTGCAAACCCAGTCACGCATTCCATGAGAGAGCTAAGAGCTGGAATGAAAAAATTTAAATGTAGGTACTCGTACTAAAAAAAAATGAACGTAGGTCCGTGTGCACGGGCATTATATTTTTTTCAGTCGTTCTAAGAGTTAACTCTCGTACCTGAATTCATAACACCAATCGTCCCTTCTTCACACTTTTTACCGACTGGATTAATGTATGACGCAATGCAGTATGACAATTCCAACGGGAGATTGGTTGGAGTGGCAATGCCTTCAGCCATGAATCGATCGTCTCTAACGGAAAATTGTTCCTTGGCTCCCATAACCTTGGTGCGTGTATCTTTCTGATTTTGATCTTCTTTAGAATTCATATCCGCCGCGGCTGCCTCTGGCGCGACATCTACGATGACCATTTTATGTGTGGCTTGTCCTTGCGTTGGCGGGCATTGTTGAGAGATAGGTTGATTTGAGGATGGCGTATGGATCCCATAAAAATGAGGCGTGATGTCGAGCAGATCTTTGAAATATAGCCATACTCTTCACGAAGATATAGTTTGGTTGCAATTGCAAAACCAATTACGAGATTGGTTGCAGATGTTTTCTCAACAATGTCAGCTGGAGCCTCTCCTTTGACATTCATCCAAATGGCTCGAGTTAAATTCCGAATTGCCAACGTCATCGTAGACCCGTAGAGTATTTACGGCTTTCACAGAACCTGTGAAAGTTGAAAGGATACTTACCACTTCACATGTTTTTATAGCGTATGATTAAATTTCAAAGAACCACAGAAGGTGAGACATCAGGAATGAATTCAATAAGAGAGTTTTTCGATCTCATTATGGAGGATGGAAAGAAGTTGTTCATCATTACTGATTGACATTTGCAGTTACGCATGCGAAGGACCACAGGTCTGAGCTCTAACTGTCCATGCTGTCCGATGGGTCAGCACTCGCATTGCCGTATTTCTTAACGGAATCACTTCAAATATTTCATGCGTGACCCTGTGGCCTCGGCTTCCCTTGGGTAAAATTGCCAACAAAATTTAACATCCGGTTCTGACACTACTATTCAAATTAAGTCAGTCTGGAGTGCAAATACGCTTCCATGACTACTCGCTGAACTATTTGTACGACTGTATTGAAATTTGATATACGTAAACAAAAGGCCTCTCTTATTTCACTGAAATTTGATACACATAATCAAGAGGCCCTTGGCTTCGCCCAACAACCACGCCTTCCTCACTTCCGTTTCAATCATGTAAATCAAACATTTTGGCAATTATGCTTCCACGTCTACCAAATCCATTACTTATCCTAGCGGACATATGGTCTTTAAGAGTGTCGATAAAATCAGTGAAGGAACACCGGTTTTTACCAAACTTTTCTACATGTCGTTTATAACTTTTTGATTCAACTATCATCCATGTTTTATTTTCTTGACGATGCTGTCAACATTGAATTCTAAACAAGTTGTATACTTAAATTATTCCGAAGTGTCTCTCCCCCTTGGATATAAAAGAGGTACCCTTTAATGAAAAGTCGGGATAACCTGTCGTAAGCAGAATTGCTCCTAAATGCCAATAAAAGACCACAAACGATACCCATGAGTTGAATCAAAGTTGGTTGGAAGTCATACTGAACTTCCTCCACATATGTCCAAACCCTGACGACGGCCGTACTCCAAACAACGACCAATACAATTTGCCACCAAATTTCCGCAATCACTTCCCCGCGGACATGGAACATGATTGGAAGTTCCGACCCATTTGCATACCGGTGTACATTATTTTCTTGCCCCACAGTTTCTGCTTCCGTACCTGGACTCATTTCAACGTCTTCTGGACATTGGTCCAATTTTTGTGAACCATAGTGTTTATTACTTCTAGACAATTTTTAATTAGTTATTATTGGTGTCTCTAGCTGACTCCCTTCATTAAGTATCTATTAATTATTACTCTAATTAATTGTAACGAAGATTGCACAATAGCACACACTGTACTCCCCATAAGACGTCGTGACTGACTGGCATCATTTTCTGTATACTTGTGTTCTTCCTGCTTGCATGATCACTCTGAGTGGAAATGATCCCTTTTAACGCTGAACCAGTTTGACGTATGTAATATGTATACGGAATATAGAATAGTAATTCTGCAGTGGTTTACTGTTTTTTAAGGAGTCCAGTGCATGAGATGAGTTGCTATGAATTGGAGAATTAAAATGAACTAATAATATAACTTATTCTCTAGCTTAGTCATTTGGTCTGCATGGTCTGGTGTTATTCATTAACATTGTTGGAGGAATACGGTTGAACAAAGCATGCATATTCAAGATTTATCTGTGCAGGGTGTGCCATAGTGTTGTATTATCGTTATTTGCGATTTTACATATTACCGAAGATATCTTATTAGCAGCAAAAAAATTCTCCGTGAGAATTATACCTCTTTAAATGAACCATCTGACACTGGAGAATAGTGATAAACCAGAAAGTTTATTCGTGCTATTCTGAACCGAACAAACCCTGCGTGCGGATATCATAAATGAATTCAATACAAAGTCAGGAGTTAGAAAATTGTTTATTTTCTTACATTCACGTAGAACGATTTAAGAATTTCAAAATTTCTCGGCTTCGTGAATGAGTACTTGGTGGAAAGTACAAAACGTTAAAGGTCTTCAACAATCTAGATTCTACCTATGTTCAAGTTAGCACCACCCGATTCAGAATCAGCACTTGGGCTGGGACCCCTTGAACAGAACCATCTACCTACTAGCCTGCCGGTGAGGAAAAATGGAATGAGATCTGACCTATTTCAAGGAATTGAAAATTGTTGAGACCAAAATTTGTTTGTTAGTTGAGCAATTAGTTGGAAGGTTGCTCGGGGTTGTGGAAATAGGAGTGTGTGAGTTCACTAGCTGTGAATTTATACTCACGGGAAAGGGAGAACTAATTGAGTAATAAGGTACTACTAAGCAATTAGTCCCCAGAAATTCGGACAATAAAGTACTGACAAGCGAATTTCCGGTACCGCTTAACCTCCGGTCTAGGTTTTGGAGAAATTTCGGAATTCTTAAGTCAGCAGTATTGTGATAATACTAAATGTAATGTATTTGTTTACCTACGGGAGAATTTCGGCAGGGAAAGACCTTACAGAATGCCTGAAAATTAATCGCTGGTCAATCTCTGAAGAAAATGAATAAAGCCACTCCGTACATATTGGCATTCTGTACATACAACCGTAATTACATGACATAAATAAAACATTGCGACTGTTTGCTAGCATATAACGGTCAAGAGAGGAAATCAGTACATTCTCATTACACACACAACATTTAAAAATAGTTCAGCTAACGGTAAAATCTTAACTAGATGTGGGAAAATGAAAACGTCCGAAACAGCATGCATTTTAACACACGAATTAAAAAATTTTGAAGGAGGACCCCTCATAATTATTTTGATAAAATTTTTGAAGATAGGGCAAAAAGAAGTACTTCATTTGACATTTGACTTCCTCGGATCGCAAATGGTGTGGAAAAGTGAATGGCGGGTGAATGGGACCCGCATGTTGTGAGCATTCCTTGTAAGTATAAAGGTTGAATTGACTCCACGAGGAAATTTTATTTTGAGAAAGGTGATTCACGAGAGAATGGACTAAAACTAACACATTTCTCAAAAGTCTAAGTATTTTTAATTATGGCATTGCTTATGAAGACGGACGTGGAGATGATTCAGTTCCCAGAATTTCTTCCCAATTATGGGCTGTTGTGATTTTTGTTATCAAATATGGCCCTCTTGTTTACAACATTTTTTCTGAAAAAGCTGACTAAACAAAGAATTTTTTTATCTGCCCGTCAATCTATTACACATTCGGAGTCAAATCATATATGTAGCTATCGTTTATTTCTACGAGAAGACACAAACTGTGCTAAAGCAGGTTCAGAATTCACCTAATTTTGACGAATGCATTACTGCACGATCACTGAAATTTTAGATAGAATATTCAGATTTGGTTCATAGGATGTATTATGTGTTGTACAATGTACCAGAATTGTGAGTTAAACTTGGACAGAATGGGCAAAAAGTGATAAGAAATGGACGGAAGTGTAAAAATAAATAGTTTGAGTGCAATGGGATAACTCATGCATGAAAGTAGGAAGTTGGAAAATATACAGGGTGGTGCATGATTTTGGTGACCGAATAGTACAGATTGCTGAAGGAAAACGGAATCAGAATGGAGGTGTATTTACCTAGTACAGGGCAGGGTATTCACGAAAAAAAATGCACAATTGTTTCGTTGGTTTTCGGTGTAGTTACAGGAATTTCTCTGACGTTAAAATCCATTTTAATTTTTTTTATTTAATTAGCTCCATCCGACCTTAGATGACACGGTAGTACTTCAAACCTGTCAATCACATGGAACGGAAATTGTGCCTGATGTTGAGAGTCATCCAAATTGAAAGCTAATCAACATGTTGACCGACCACGTTTGTTTCAACGTAAAACACTGAATGAAACCTTTGAGACGAATGGGTTTCCATGATTATCTTAATATCGACATTCTTCAGTGTTGAGATCCCCATGTTCTTTATTTGGATGATCTCTGTCAAAGATTGGAGCACGAAGGCATCTATTCGTTTTCTTATGAATCCATTGAACACTGTCTCCTACTTTAAGAAAATTCCAGTACTGATTCGATTCTTTACTGTTACATATGTCTGTGAAGATTTGTTTTTTTAGTACTTAGTAGTAATTAGCAGAAATGGTCCCATATTCTTCCACAAATTAATTAGGACTGGTTCCACTTCAAAGTATTGTGTGTGTCCAGTTTACAGTTTACTTATTGACTTGGACATGAAACGTGTTTTTATAGTGGAGTGACCAGTAAATAAGTCATTAGACACATTTATCTTTAGTCCGTGGTAGTTAACCGAAATCCATTGAAAATTACAAAAGAAATGCAGGAATTCCTTGGCCATGAGAAATTGAGCTTGAAGCTTAATTATGTTTTAATCGTTATTTACTGGAAGTGATGGCACTTGGATTTGCCTAGTTGTATTTGCCCTGCACAGGGTGTCCCAGAGACAGCGCACCATTGTTGATTTTATTTTGGCGTATTTACAAAAATTTGCATTACAGGTAATGAGATTAAACCGCCCAACAACGAAAAGAGCGCAAACAGTGGTGCGCTTTCTGTGGGAGACCCTGTATATTCTAATTCTGAGAATACCAATGCCATTATGATTTCACAGAACCATAATGAAAATTAACATTAGGTGCATGTACAACGTGTTCACGCACACACACACGATTGATTGATCGATATTTGCTGTAGTTTCAAGCATTTTCCCCCTTAGTCAGAAAAGTTGCAATTTACTTTGTCAGGTTAAAATTAATATATTTTAGTTCAATAACTAATTTAAGCTTTGTCAGAATGTTTACAACAGTGAGAGCTGAGATTTCTTGACCATATTAAATTTAATTATGAGGTGGTTTTTTTCTGTATTTGTTGCAACTACGGTTAAAAAGTATTATCGTGCAAACTGGAGGTCTAATGTAACTAAAGAAATTGAAGAATTCATTTTTGAGTTAAGAAATCAACATTCGTCGGCCGTGCATTAAAAACACACAAAAGTAATTAATTTAACTAACGACTAATTCAATTAATTGAGTTTTGAATTCCTGGAATTCACCAAGTTGTGTCAGGGGCAATGGGACACATTTCAACTCGTTTCATTCTCAATCCGAGAAGAAATAATGCCGGGATATTCGAGGACACATCAGCTGAGACAAAAGTGAAAGTATGAACGGACAAAAACAAAAAATAAATAAAAACAGCCAAATTCAGAAATAAATTATTGAGAACGAAAATAATTCCATTCTAAACAGTGGTCGAGATGCCACTGACGAGGTCAAAGGCTAAACAGAGTCTTCAACAACCGTCCACATCGTCAACCGTTTCTGTAAGTAATTTTGCGTCACCTGAATTAAAATTGAAATATTATTTTGAAATATTTGGAAGAGAAATCATTGGGTGTATTTTAAAATTTCCAAGTACGACGTTTACAAGTTCCGCACTCCAGTCCATAATTTTTGGGAATGCCGATTTTCTTTCATTCAGAACATCAAGCCCGCGGTCGTTTAATTAAAAACGGAACAACTTTACTTTAGGAGGTTATATTTGATTAGAACGTATCAGAAATGAACTGTCATACAGGGCGTTTCATATCTCTTAGACTACTTTAAAATTGGCGCGTCGCAACCTCACTTAAATGTTTGTTGAGGCCAGTGCAAAAAAATATTTAAAAAATCCGAAAAATTTTAGATTCAAAATTTCTCAGAATAAATAAAATTCAAAATCGAAAAAGATTAAAATTAAAAAAAATATTGAAATTTGGAAAAAATATTTCCAAACCTACGTCAAAAACAATTCAGATTTCCTTTTCAATTTTCGAATTTTTTTCCAAATTTCGAATTTTTTTAAATTTTAATTTTTTCGTTTTTGAATTTTATGTATGTTGAAAAATTTTGAATTTAAAATTTTTCAGATTTTTTAAATATTTTTTTGCACTAACGTCAACAAAAATTTAAGGGAGGTTGCGCCGCGCTAATTGCAAAGTAGTCTAAGAGATATGAAACGCCCTGTATGTGGTCTACCTACACCAAATCGTGTTAAGTAGACACAAATGAAACTAGGAATATGTCATCCCGTCAACGGTTGTGCCACAGAAAAGCGAGCGAAGCGAAGCCAATCATCCCGTCTTTTCAAAAGAAAGGTGTAATTTTGTGTCACAGTAAATAGAGGAATTTCACGGTAGATTTTAAATTAAGCTGCACAGGAAAATTATATCTTGCACGGTAAAATAATGTCTCGCCCAGTAGAATAATACCATGTGAAATTGTTAAACTTCTTTTTATATGGGGGTTTCTGCCCCCCAATCCCCGCCGGGGCTCTGCCCCTGGACCCCGTAATGTAATACTCCAGTCTAACACGGTATACCTATGAATTTACGCAAATATCATTGGAAGAAAGACCATTTAACTATTTTTCAAAAAAAAAACGGATTTTTCAACGGTAATTTGACAAAAAAACGCCCAAAATATTTTTTTTTCGAAAAATCTGCCGACGCTATCTTTTTTGCAATATTTTTGTGCAATTTTTAAAATTTTGTTGGACCAGTTTGGGGAAAGTCGATTTTTCGCTGGCAGGGCTTTTCGATGAACAAAATCAGAGCCCCTCCAGCGAAAAATCCAAATCTGGTAGGTCGGAGCTTCAATTGAAAACTCTACCTTGTCAGAGACTTTTAATATATTGAATATGAACTCGAATAATATAATTGGTTCCACGTCACAATTCTTGACACGTCTTGTGAGCAATTTATTGGTCAATTGTTCCGTGCTTTCCGCGTACATTATCTACAGCAGGGCTGGTAATCGAAATTTTTTTTTACGAGTCCGATTCCGTTTATTTTTTTTATTATTTAATTATTTCGATTATGATTATCAATTCCGATTCCGATTATTTTAAAATTTCGATTCCAATTTTTGATTCCGATTATTTCAGAATTTCGATTCCGATTTTCGATTCTGATTCCGATTATTTTGGAATATCGATTCTGATTCTAATTCCGATTCCGATTATCATAAAAATTTTGATTATTTTCCGATTCCGACTCTAATTCCGATTCCAATTACCACACCTAGCATTCAAAAACGTCGAAATTGCACTGATTGTGAACGCAGAAACAAAATATTTCAACACTTTTGTCCGATTTGACAACTTTCACTGAAAATTTGCACTATTGGAATCGGAATCGTAAAAGCACAAATAAATACGAATTTCGATTCCGATTCCGATTATTTTAGAATTTTGATTCTGATTTTTGATTCCGATTCCAATTATTTTAGAGATTCCGATTATTTTGGAATTTCGATTCCGATTTTCAATTCCGATTCCGACTATTTTAGAATTTTGATTTCGATTTTCAATTCCGATTCCGACTATTTCAGAATTTCGATTCTGATTCCGATTATCATAAAAATTTCGATTATTTTACGATTACAATTACGATTCCGATTCCGATTCCGATTCCGATTACCAGCCCTGTCTCACAGTTTTAACTACGTGATCAGATGAAGGTTTTAACTATAGGAGTCAGACACCAACCTTACACATTATGTTAAGTTCCGACAGTCAGTCAAAGCAATCTCATCATTTCTCCAACAATATTAACTATTCCCAACTAATTCATTTAACTCCAATAATTCAGATTGACAAAAATGTTGTGGCTATTGGTGGAAGGGGTGGACATAAGCCAAAGCGTGGACCGTGCCTTGATGAGAAGATTAATCCACTGTTTAACAATGCGGTATGAATTCAATTATATTTACTCAAATGAGGTCAATTCGATGAAACTGATTCTATTCAACTTTGTCTACACACAGGTACTGATGACACTATTTGAATTCGTCAAAGGCAAGGATTTAAAGACATGTCGTTTAGTATGTAAGCAGTGGAACACCCTGTCCCTTCGATTTGTTCGGTCCCAATTTCAAGTTGAAATATTTGAGCCCCGCCGGTACAGTTCACGCGGAATTGGAAGTTTTATGGAATTAATTCGTTCAAACACATTGGAAATTCCATTCGGAAGATACTTGTTACACAGTTTTGCCGCTGAGGATGGATTTGGTCAATTTCTACGAACTTGTGGAAGCTCAGCAAAGGAAATCGGTCTTCATTTTGATTGGGCTGAATACCAAACGATTGAAAACGTCGCGGAAATGCTTAAATCATCACCAAAGTTGGAGTCTTTTACAATTCCACGTAACTACCTGAGTTCTAAGAACGAGGACGTTGTTCAACTCTTTTGTGGTCTCGAATATACAAAGCCAAAATTGCCTCATCTAAAATGCTTGAACGTCGGGTGGTCTAGACGGAAAGAAGATAATGATTGTCCAACGTTTTACATGGAGCTATTTCGAGCAGCACCAAATATTTCAACTGTGGACGTGGGTGATGGGATGTTCTTTGTATGTTTAGAGGTGTTGGAGACTATTGAAAAACTGGGAAGAGAATCAATAATCACAAGTTTGAAAATTTCTGGCGTGAAAGAGAAGCACTTGGAGATACTGCGAAGAATGGCTCTGAAACGAAATGGATTAAAATTGAAAAAGCTTGATTTGACTGATATCGGAATCGACGATGACTTTGACTTTCTCGGATTTGCATTGGTTGAACTATTCAAGAATAGTTTAATTGCTCTCCGTCTCAATTCTCACAACAATTCGAAATTGATGACATTTCCGAACATGCCGAAAATGAAGCGATTACACTTCATTCTAAGTTGTTATGAAACGCACCTAAGCTTTGAGAATTTCGTGAATATTTTTCCATCCTTGGAGGAATTGGATATTGACTCTTCTAATCAGTACCCCCCGTATAACAATTTTTTAATCGGGAATAACCCTTGTCCGACCTACAAATCCACAATTCTTCGTCGTGGTCAACTGAAAATGGAAAATCTCAACGGAATTCTCACAATTCTCCCAACACTGAAATTTCTCGAATGTAGGATTCGAGAAAATGACGGTGTGGCGGTCATCAGGAAAATATGGAGTCATATGTCACAATTGGAAGGGTTAAGCATTTACGGTCCTTTAGAAACTTCCGAGGATTTGGACTCACTGGTCACCGGGATATCAGTCAGGCAATTCAAGAAACTGGGCAAGAAGGAAAATTTCTTCGAATCACTCCAAAATGAGGAAATTTCAAATCGGGAAGTGAAAATTCAAAACAAGCTATCAATTCTAACCAAAAATTCTCAACTTCCGTCAATCCAGAATTTAACCAGTAAGTATACACACGTTTTTATCATATGCCTTGGTTAATTGTTCCGAGGTTAGATTTGTTTTTGATCTGACTTACGAGGGAACTACTTAGGGTGTAACTCAACGATTTGACCCAAACTTTAATTTTTCTGAAAGACCTTTGCCCCAAACCCTAGAAAATGTCACCAGCTCGAGTAACTCCCAAAACTTGATTTTTAAAAAAAGTTTGAATTTTCTTAGAAAAAGTGCAAAGAGGGGACTCTTTGTTCTTAAGATTTTACCATGGAATATAGCATGGCACTTTACCCCAAAACCGATCTCAAGACCGAATTTTTTTTCAAAAATCGAAAAAAAAATTTTTTTTGCAGGAAACCGTTGAAATGTGTGAAATAATAAATTAGAAGACGAAAAACCTCATAGCTTTGCATATTAGAATGAATTTTTGGCCAGAATATAATATTAATTTAATATTAACACGAAGTATTGAATTTTGGCCAAAATACCATTCAAATATGCAAAGTTATGATGTTTTTCGTCTTCTAATTTATTATTTCACACATTTCAACGCAACGGTTTCCTGAAAAAATATTTTCTTTTCGATTTTTGAAAAAAAATTTGGTCTTGAGATCGGTTTTAGGGTAAAGTCCCATGCTAAAATCTTGAGAACAAAGAGTCCCCTCTTTGCACTTTTTATAAAAAAAATTCAAACTTTTTTTAAAAATCGATTTTTGAGAGTTGCTCGAGCTGGTGACATTTTCGATGGTTCGGGGCAACGGTCTTCCAGAAAAACAAAGTTTGGGTCAAATCGTTGAGTTACACCCAAAGTTGTTCCCTCGTTAGGGAAGGTATCCCTAGTAGTACAGGTAATCGGCAGTGGAAGGAGTATGACCTCCCTAATGTCTAATGCGTCCAACTGTATTTCTGCAGCTGTTCGTTGTAATCCTTGAATTCTATCCTAAAATTGTTATTGAATGACAGATCTGAGATTCCTGGCACTACAGCTGACTGGAACAGGTTACTCAGCACGGAAGAAGTCCCTGACTGATCTCACCGCTTACTTCGGTTTGTATACTCTCAAGAATCTTCAGCACTTAAACATGGTCCGTTGTGAGGTAAAACCAAAATTACAATGAATGAACAGCATTCTTTTTTTTTAATGAGCAAGCAATAATGCAATCTTCAAAATTTGGTTTCCAGTTCTCCAAATCATGCTGTGAAGTATTGGTGAAAGACAAAACCCTCATCAATTGGGACTTCAGCTCAACCTCCAACCAAAAAATTATTCCAGTAGAATGGAATGAAAAGACAATCTCGAATTACGAGGAGAATTTTTAAGAATTTGATTCAACACTCGGTTGAATCATATAACAAGGTGGTTCATAACCATTCTACGAAGAATTGTGGAATATAATAATTTATTATACATTTATTTATTTATTATAATTTATTTACATTTATTGCTGATTGTATTTATTTAAGTATTGAAACTCTAACTTTCATGTATGTATTCGGCGGACGTTATAATATTTTAGGACGTTAAGATTATTTTGAATTGCTAAACTCAATTCGGTCATTCGTACAAAAACAAGGTTGGCATTACGTGACTATTCTACTTTGTCACTATGAATAAATTATTTCACATTATATGTTGGAACTAATGGATTCCATAATTGGCACAAATTTCTTCGTGTAATTCACAATTTTCGTGATTGTTAATCTGATAAATTAATTTGTGTCTGGCAAGGGGGAGTCATTATCAGAAAGCCTACTAGGACATTCGTTTTTCACGCTCATTGGGATGCTCTCACAAGGGAGTGTCACCACATGGGTACCAGGACCTAGACCCGACACCCATTTTTCTCAATGCATTGGCATCCCCTGCGTTGGTTTTCGACAAAATTCGTCTGCGGAAATGAAGTACTTTTTTTTTGCCTATCTTCAAAAATTTGATTAAAAAAATCTTGAGGTGCCCCTTTTGAAAAAGATGAAATTGTGTGTTATAATGCAAGCTGTTTCAGGTGTTTTTCATTTCACGTCTGTATTGAGACGTGCCCATTAGATGCATTGCAGAAAATTTTGAAGAAATTCGAAATAATTTTTTTTGTCAGGATTTTGTCTTTCGCTAAGTTCTCTGGTGTACTCAATCAAAATCTTGATGAAAAAAACTATTTGGAATTTTTTCAAAAATTTTTGCAATGCATCTAATGGGGACCTCACAACATTGCCGCGAAATGAAAAAACACCGGAAATATTATAACACACGATTTCATCTTTTTCAAAGGGGGGATCTCATGATTACTTTAATCAAATTTTCTGATAAGCAAAAAAAATCACTTCATTTCCGCAGACGAGTTTTGACGAAAACAAACTCAGGGGATGCCAATGCATTGAGCAAAATGGGTCTAGGTTCTGGCACCCCTGTGGTGACTCTCCCTTGTCAGAAAGTCAAAAATCGTATGTGAAACTCGAAAATCCACGTGTCACCCACGCAAGGCTGCAATCGGATATTCTGCCTGATTATCATTCAGATTTTAATTCTGCAGACTGCAACTCTCGCATTCGGATTCTGACTTCAAGAAAACTATATTTTGACCTGACCTGTGACCTCAACCTTTGACCACAGAAAAAAGCCACAGGGAAAAGTTGTTCATCTCAATATGTGGAACAACTTTTGTGGGGGTCATTTTTGCGGTTAAGAGGGAACGACACGCCCCCTACCGGTGACCCAAACTTTTTTAAGGCTAATCGTCTTCAGCCATTTTGTTCTATAGGTCAAAGTATATCACTGCCAAATTGCAACAAATCGCACAGAGGAGGATTTTCCCGTGCACCCGCGCCGATGTCCTTTGTCACTTAGGGAGACCTCACGGATGGTAAAAAAAAAAGTAATCATGTGGATTTCTGTAGTTGAGAATATTATATTCTCACGTTAGTCACTCAAATGTCGACGACTTGGTTATGCTGCACATCTGGACAACATTTGAGTGGATTCTATTCCATATTCTATATGACATGCATTTCCCTCACATAGTTTGGACAACTTCATCCGGCACAGATTTGTACTGAAATTGACATTCTTGACACGTATTAATATCTCTCTCATGTCGTTTCAAATACACTGGATCTTTACACTTCATTTGACAAGTTGTTTTCATGACATGTTTATGTCCATAGAAGGAAAGAAAAATAGTGACTTGTTGGAACTAATTCAAGGTCGGAAACACTTTCATGGGATTCTCAAGTAATGGAGAGTGTACATGGTCCCAAGTATTCTACCATGTAAATTTCCGTCAGCTTCAATCACACAGAAAAATGACGCACAAAATGGTCAAATCTACTAAAACCAAATGTGTGAAATTTGCGACAATGAAAATCATGTTTGAAATTCCCAATTTTAAACATCGAAATTTTCATGAGGTGCACTACTAATTAGACATCATTATTTTTCCAGGGTCGAGATTCCATTAGAGGTTATCATTGGAACACCTTGTAGTCTCAATGTTACGTAGGGAAACTATTAATCTGTCTTCATAAATTACAACTGTTCCGTAGATTCAGAGACACACCACACCGGGCTAGGTCTGTCTCTAATTCTATACCCAAGGCAAGGCGCCTTGTCCTAAGCGATACAGTACCCCTAAGAACACTTAAGTTGAGCGAAGGATGACAATGAGTGGTTTGGATGGGTATCCATTCAAGCTCTCGTCGAGTGCGAATTGCCGAATCGTAGTTCGGCTCTGTGCGTCTAGAGGTCTCTTCTCTAACACTACGGGATTACGCCCAGTGCAGGACTCTTCTGGTTGAATCATGGACTTTGCGATAGAAATCTAAGGGTATTGCATTGGCCTCTCAGAGCTACCTTCTCTGTGAGATGTGGGTGATTTAAGGACCATCGTAGGCGGGTTTCATTCCAGTAGCCAAATAAAATATAAAAAAAAATACCCGGATATTTCGTCACTTTCAGTTCGTGATTCAAACGGCTGCATCAAAGTGGGCAATCAGACAAGAAATTACGGCGAAGTCAAATCTATGTCTGTAAACGTTGGTTTTCAGGAAGTGGAACTATAAAAAGTCGTGGCCCAGACTCGAATTGATGTTAATTAATCAAGTGGGGTGAAATCTCTCTGCCATCGTTTACGACTAGTACAAATATAGGGTCGGACTAAGGCACAGGGTACGCACGAAAATGTTCCCACAAGGTTAGGTTAGGTAGGTTTAGGTTAGGTAGGTTAGGTCAGGTAGGTTTAGGTTAGGTAGGTTTAGGTTAGGTAGGTTTAGGTTAGGTAGGTTAGGTTAGGTAGGTTTGGGTTAGG